>JAVIAB010000041.1:66408130-66533130 GCA_032433765.1 Megaustenia siamemsis | reverse complement strand
CCTATGTGCCATCTTCGGCTCGAAAGGACAATAGAATAAACAGATTGACAATTAATTTTCTGGTATTTTGATTTTTGTGGTAATATAATGTGTCCATCATTGACAATTACATTTTCTGGTCTTCTGATTACTGTAGTAATATAATGTGTCCATTAGTGACAATTACATTTTCTAGTCTTCTGATTACTGCAGTAATATAATGTGTCCATCATTGACAATTACATTTTCTGGTCTTCTGATTACTGCAGTAATATAATGTGTCCATTAGTGACAATTTCCTATCTTCTGATTACTGTAGTAATATAATGTGTCCATTAGTGACAATTTCCTGTCTTCTGATTACTGTAGTAATACAGTGTATCTATTATTGACAATGTTAACCTTAGACGGAAGATGTACAAAAGAGGTGAGATGCAGAATGGCTCAGGCAAAAGCAGCTTTCCAAAAAATAATGAAGATACTATGCAATCCATTTTTGACAATAGAAACAAGAAAAAGAGTTCTTAAATGTTATGTAGAGAAAGTCTTAACATATGGATGCGAATCATGGACAATAGGACAACAGACAAGAAAATCACTGGAGTCTATAGAAATGTGGTTTTACAGAAGAATATAGAGAGTACCATGGACAGCTAAAAAGAGTAATGAAAATGTTCTGAGAGAGGTCAAAGCAAAAAGAGAGCTATTTCCAATATTAGGAAGAAACAATCATCATTTTTTGGCCATGTAATGAGAAAAGAACAACTGGAAAAATTGAGGGACGAAGAGATAGAGGGAAGCAAAGAGAAAAAATAACAGACAGCTTAAAAGAATGTCTTGACAGAAGGTCAACAACAGAAATGATAAATAGCTGCCTAGATCGAAAGTTGTGGAGAGACATGATCACCTATGCCAGTAGGCCCGGTACTTGATGATGATGATTATTGACAATTTCCTGTCTTCTGATTACTATTAGTAATACAGTGTATCTATTACTGACAATTTCCTGTCTTCTGATTACTATTAGTAATACAGTGTATCTATTACTGACAATTTCCTGTCTTCTGATTACTGTAGTAATACGGTATATCCATTATTGACAATTTCCTGTCTTCTGATTACTATTAGTAATACAGTGTATCTATTACTCACGATTTCCTGTCTTCTGATTACTGTAGTAATACGGTATATCCATTATTGACAATTTCCTGTCTTCTGATTACTGTAGTAATACAGTGTGCCTTTATAGCACCCGCATAAAAAGATGTATGTTGATACTTGTTATAGAGCAGTCCTGTCGATAAGAAAGTATATTAATTTCCTTTCCATCCATTTCCAAATCACTATGAAGAGACTTTATAGAATAATCATGTTGTGTGTGTGTACAACTAAACAACACATCTTGAATAGGTGAAGATTAGAATGTGCATATAAAGTCAAGCAGACAGCAATAATGAGTACATGAAAAAGTCACGGCGGCAGCTAGATTATGATTGATGTAGCACTTGTGCACACTTTGAGAACTGCTGATCTAGATTATAGCTAAAGTAGCCGTTGTGCACACTTTAAGAAACACCATTGTAGATCATAGCTAAAGTAGCAGTAAACACTTACCTCACATTCTGGACACACCCAGTCTTGGGGAACACTTTTCTCTATGCTTAAGCATTTGGCATGAAAGACACGAGGGCAGAGCTCACAGCAGATCACCACACCTTCCTTATGGCAGATCCAACAAAAATAATCATTCATGTTACCCTGAAAATAGTTAATTAAATGTTCATTATCCTCCTATTGTCAGGTTATAGTTATAGTTATTCAAAGGCCCTGGTATCGAGTTATTTGCGGGTCATCATCACTGCACTCCGAACATGTCCATAGGTGCTCAGATACCCTCCTCTGCAAGTCCTGCAGTGTCCAGCGACTGACTCCTCCAGTTCTATGTTGGTTGATAAGTCTTCTTACATGGCCACTAAGTTTCTCATTTCTGGCTGTGCCCATCTTAACTCCCATTTCCATCATCCGAAGAAGTGACGAGGATCTGTTTGTTGAAGTCCTGTGCTCTTCCCACATCTCGGAGGGCATTGATGATGTCCGCCCGATTCATTGGTTGCCCGTCCTCATCGACAGTGCAGCTAGCCAACCTGTCCGCCCTTTCATTTCCCCAGGGACATAGACAAAGGTGACCTTACGTATTTTGGACTTCTGATATGACTCTACCCATTGCATGCGTACAGAGCCTACCTCCACTTTATTTATCACGCTCATCGAATCACTCAGTATACATGCGTGGGCGTAGTCTTGTGACTAACTGTTTGAATGCCTTGGTCAATGCCATCACCTCCATTGTCATGCTACTCGTGGTCATGACGTATGCACCACTGTCTTCTTTGATTATTCTGCCCGCCGAGCGTGCTGTAAATGCCCTTGCACTTCTTTGGTGTCATCTTACAGATCTGTCTGTATAGATGACTGCATCTTTCTCATCGGTGTTATCGCAGATGAGACCATTGACCTCAGCATTAACCACGACCTGGTTCTGTTCCCTACTTTTCCTGTCGAGTGTGACAATACACAAGAAAGTCCCCTTGAGTGACGTAGACACCAGTATCCACTCCTCGCCAATATTGATATTGGCGAGTCCACAGACCTGTTTGATGACATCTTCTGCTCGGCCCACCCATGATTTGCCTCTTTTTAGCCTGGCACCTTTCCCTATGTTGAGCACGTGGTGCAATGGATGCTCTTTATCTGTACTAATCTTCAGGTATGCTCGTGCTTTCCAAATCTTGATTCTGTCATCCATGGTTGGAAAGTCAAGAAGATACCTCATTGTCCCTTGTACATCCCAAGAAAATGTGCATGGCTTCATTTTGTATTTTCTCCAGCCTATCAATTTGAGTCGTACTGACAGTAAGAAATGCCAGGGCATACTGGTGCTAGGACTAATCCCTGGAACAGAAGAGTAAGTAGCCTCTACTCGATGTTGGCAGCTGCCATGACTTTCAGGGCGGCTAATCCTTTGCAGGATTTTGTTATCACATGGTTGACGTGGTTCCGAAAACACAGGCTGTGATCAAACTTAACTCCGAGGTGTGTCATCAACTTGTACCTGGTCACCTCATCAGCTCCCATTCGTACTACCAGTGTGGTCGTATTAACGATATGATTGTTAAGGAAGAACCATGAAACACATGCTTTATTAGGATTAACCAAGGCACCTGAAACCCCACACCAGGAAGAAACGCAATCAAGTTAGTCTTGCATTGTGGAGGCGATTCCCCGTCTGTCTCTTCTCTGTTGATATACCAGAATATCATCGGCAAAAGTCATAGTTCTTCCCCTTCCATCCAATTGTTGTTCCATGATCGTTATTGTGTACACGTTAAATAGAACTGGTGACAATGGTGAGCCTTGTGGCAGCCCTGGACAAATGGATGTTGGCTCGGAAGACCAACTTCCACATCTGAGTATCACCTTCCTCTGAAACAGTGCAGCAGCGATCCATCTAATGAGGAAGGGGTGCACCGTCAGTTTGAGGAACATATGTATGAGGTATTCAAATGGTACCCTGTTGTATGCATCCTCCAGATCTTAGCAGCAGCATATGTCTCCTCTCGTCTGTGGAAGCCTTCAAAGACGTCATAGGCAAAGACTGCCGCATTGAGCCATGTCTCTTTGTTAACCTCCGAGTGTGGTGGGAATGCACGTCTCTGTTCAAGGTGACAGGTGAGGACATAGGCAACTATTTTCTCCAGCAGCTTGCCCGCAGTGTTCTGCATTGTGACGATTCTGTAGGCACTGATATGAGAATGGTCCGTGTTTGGCTTTGGTAGCGGTAGTAAGTAGCTGTGTAGTCACTCTTTAATCTGGTAACACCTAAATACTGGCATTAGACTCATTGGCCAGTTTTGTCAAGTCGTCGTCAGCTAAATCGCCTATGTCATCGTAACGATCACCATCTGGACGAGGAGCAGTGTTGTGTGACCTTTTAAGTGTTGTGCGAATGGTATCAGTTGTGATTGTGAGATCTTCTTCCAGCACTACATCCGTACACAATTTTGACAGCAATCCCCGTATCCTCATTCTTACAGCCTCATTTCTTTGGTCCGTCTGCTCAATGTAGCGGGCAAGCAGGGCCTTCCTTTTACTTTCATCAGATTTGTGCCATATCCGGCTTGTGCTCTGAAAGTCTGGTATGCCTCTGTGTTGTGTTGTGCCATTCATGCTCTGATGAAGGTGCCAGAATGTGGCTAGTGATTTTTCTGAACACACTTTTCTACAGAAGTCATCCCATTTGGCATCATTAGCACATAGTTTAAAGTGCTTCATTTTTTGGTCGACCTCTTCTTTCAGACGCTTCAAAAGCTCAGGTTGTGTTCTTCCATTCTTTCTGGCTTTCTGCCATGTCTTGGCCATTTGTCTCTTGTACTGCCAAACTTCCTCGACTTTTATGTTCCACCAGGGTGGCTGCATCCCTCTCTCCTGCCTCCTACGAGGGGCGCTCTGTTTCCTACATCTGATTTTGTTAATGACGTCCAGGTCTGTTTTCTCATAGTGAAATGTGTGGAGTTTTCTTTTCTGGCTTCTATTTCTGCTTTTCTCAATTAGGAGGACACATGCATAGTGATCACTTCCGTGGAACCCCAGTGCACTCCACCTGCAAACCGGTGTGAAGGTGGAAGACACCTGTGCCAGGTCTATGACACTATCAGAGTCCCCTGTTCGAGTGGCCATTCTTGTTACCCTTCCATCATTCAAGCACACTAAATCGACTGACACTAGTGCATTCTCTAGGTCTTCTCCCTGCTTGTTGGTTATGACGTTACCCACTGGTTGCCTCAAAGTCTCCGCAGAAAATGACCTTCTCTTCATCGAACTCGAAGAGATTCTGCCATTGTGTATCCACCTGGTATCACTGCAAACGAATTAAAATCCGTAATTGCTCAACCGCCAGTGCCAGTGGAATCACCAGAATGAACATGTCATTGAATATCCAAACAAAGAAAGGCAGCTGCAGACCCCATCGTAGCAAACACAACACACGTCAAAAGACAAAAGACATAGTAGCATTGACAGTGAACGTAACTGAACTGTCCATCATACAATATCATCATCCATCATAACAATCTGAATATAGAAACACCTCCTGATGAAACACACAGCTCACGGTGTGCAAAGAACACTAATCTCAGTAGCTCCTGCAGCAAACCAGACTTGGAATATGAGGAAACTGCAACAATGAAGCTTTTCAGACAGTACCTCAACGGTTCATTGCCACCTATCTGCCATATTGACCGGATATGTTACATGTCAGAGCAAGAGTGATCATGGATCTACACAACATCTTTATTCCATGTGTTATAGGTCTATAACAATCACAGATTTAAGTAATGATGTGGTAGATAGCTGCAATTTGATGAAGTATAAATTGTGGAACAACAACGGATTTTGACTGCATAAAGATGTTAATAGAAAAATATATCAAAACACACAATCCAATATATGCAAGATCAAATTCTTATCCCACCTTCTTGTGATATGACTGATATCAATCTAACTAAGCAAGTAGGGATTGAAGATAGATGACAGTCCATAACTCAAAAACAGTGCAGATACATTATTTCACCAAATGGAAGTACCAGAAATGAAAGTTAATTAAGCAGTCTCAAAGTTGACAAGCACTAGAAAGCAATTTGCCGTATTATTCTCCTTTTGCAAAACAATATTCAAGAACATGTGTATTAAATAAATGATCAAAACAAAAAATATGGCAAGTTTAGTCTCATTGATTGGTAAACAAAATGAACACAAGCATCAGAAATGAGCTCCATACATTAAATAAGAATAGTCTTACAAATGAAAAACTACAGGAAACTGTCACTCAATCGACTTTGGAGGAAAGGTAAGGTGCAGGTAGACACAGGACAATCTGGCTGAATGTTGATGGAGACAACAGTGTGGACTTTACATGGGGCACTCTCCAAAGGATAGCCAGAACTATGTGAACTATTGGGGTGGGGGGGGGGGGGGGGGGTTAGAGAAAGAAGAGAAGCTCTGTGATAGGAAAATAAGCCAGGAAAAAAATCTACAAGCTTTTTGATTAGTAACAAACAATTTAAGAAACAAACTGAAAATTACCTCCCCTGTGCCATCATTGCGGCCAATTTTCTTTCGCTTGGGTGGTGTATCAGATGATTCACTATATTCAGATTCTTTATCGTCAACAAATTTTCTTTTGCGCGAAGAAGGCGATGCAGAGTCTGTATAAGAAAAAATAAGAACAAATGATTTAAAGAAACAAATATCGAAATAGCACACAAATAGAAATAAAACATGGCCTCAGCAAGAAAAAAAATATAACCTTGTTGTTTCCTAGCAATCTACTCTCTACTATTGCTACCTTTCTCAACAAGGATAACAGATGGTACTCATTCATGTAAATGATTCTAAACAGATTTAGAAGATGGTGAGGGTAATGATATTTACCTTTCCCTCCTGGTTGATCAGACCCAGCTGACGGCATATATGATGGTGAACTGGATCTCTCATGCATTTGTAAATCATTTGGTGATGCTGTTGATGTACCAGTCATAACAAGAGTACCCGTAGACAATCGGGTTCGAATTCCTTTGCTGTTCTGGAATTCATCTGAGTAAATAAAATTATACTGTATGATTGGCAAACAAATGTACAAGCTCTGAATAAAACCTATCGAGTACAAAAAAAAAGAAAAAGAAACACTATACAAGCTGTTTCTTCTTCTTCTTCTTCTGTGTTTGATGACAACTAATCTTCATTGTGAATATTTAAAAGGATGTACGGTAGAGGTAAAGCATGAGACTTGAATCAGCGTCTTAGCACGCAAGTTTTCATTCATATGTGCTAGGCCGCTTAATCAGAAGTGTTTGAAGACTTCTGGATAGTGTCGCTTCAAGCATCGAAACTCACAATGCGACGCAGCATTCCTCACCTTCTCAGAGCATTACCATGGTACCCATTTCTGCCAGCAAATGGGTCGACCGTGGGGGTATTTTTTTTTCAAACCACGAGTACGATTCACACTGCATGCAGCAGGAATCATACACAGGTTGACCTAGGATAGCCTAGTTGAGTGGTTTTCCAAACTACGCTACAGAGGCCCCTCCACTCTAAAAAAGGATGCTAAATACAGTGCAAGTGAATTCTAATGTTTTTTACTGCAAGCTACCTGCACCATTTGGCACAAAACATGTGACTTCAGCATGGCATGTTTAGGTACCAGGTTGGCTTCACACTCTGTTCATTTGGCCAGACTCACTTGAAGTCTGATTTTTTTATCTGTCAACTATGAGTTGCTGACTACTTTCAGCATAGCTATACAAAATATTGAATTTAAAAGTGCACCTTCACTTAGATATTTCATATAAACATATCCACAATGAAATGTAATTATGCTTAGTTTAATAATATACCACTTTCTCATTTCTTCATTTTCTTTCCCCAAATAAGTATTAAAAGGAAAAAAAAGAGACTACTTGCATTGTGATCAGCACCTGAAGCGACCAAGATTCTAACTTAAACCTAGATTACGACACTGTCATAAAAATTATGAAATAAAAATATAAATTCTTAGAATTCAACAATTTGCCGCAGGCAAACATTCCCCATTACATTAGGACACACACTACGGAAGCCAACTGAGAGTATTACACAACAGGCCCTTTTTTGGAATCTCCAGGGGAAAAGACAAAGTGGAAGACCAAGGAATTCTTGGAGAAGACAGATAGAAGCAGAGATGAAGATGATGGGGAAGACATGGAATGATCTTAAAAGAATGGCAAGAGACAGAACGACTTGGAAAGTGTTTGTTGAAGACCTATGCTCCACTGGGAGCTAAGAAGGAAGAAGAAGAAACATTCCTCCCTCTTCCCTATACCTTCCTAATTACTACTTCTGGTGACCCCTGAGTGTTGGATTTGTTTCCTTTGATGTTGGATTTTTACCAACGTGCACTTCATAAAAAGTATGAAGGTATCGTAAAAACACAGGTGCTTTTTTTATAGAAATTTCGCCAGTTTGCAAGACATTCAGTTTTTTTCTCTTATGACATGAGAAATCTCTTCTGAGACATCAAACAAACCTTTGTAACATGGGATAGGTAGCAACCAACGCTAAGAGGAAGCCAAACATATGGCTGGAATGACAACCGACATGTCAACAGGCAATGTAGAACCTCTGGTAACCAAAGTGCCAAGTAGTTCAATATCAGGCCATAAATCGAACCAAAGCCAGGAAATGATCACATCTGATTCCAAGTAAACACAAAGCTATGTAACAAAAGTTTCAAGAAAATAGTATTTTCTGACCTCCAAATGTAACAATTAGTGTTCATAATAAAACAATAGAGCATAATAAAACACTATGTACAGCTTTTATTGATCAAGAAAAGGCGTTCGATAGGGTGGACAGGGAACAACTGTAGTCCATATTGCCCTTGTACGGAGTAAGTCACCACCTAGTAGAGATATACAAGAGCCTCTATGAAAGTAGTCGCACTACAATAAGATCTTCATCAGGCTACTCTAAACATTTCACCATTAACTCCGGAGTAAGACAGGGCTGCGTGCTTTCCCCTTTACTTTCCATCACATATATGGACAATATATGCAAATTAGTATGTCTAATCAAAGGAAGTATACCAACAAGGATGATAACAGGCAATAACACAAAAGAGAACAAAATATACGTACCAGAAAACAGCAGAAGAGAGGAAGAAATAAATGAAATACTATTTGCAGACGACCAAGTTCTGATACATGAAACAATTGAGGACCTGCAAGAACATATCAACAGTCTAAACAACACTTGTAAACAATACAACATGAAGATCAACATAAACAAAACCGAAGTAATGGTAATAGCGAGAAAGAAAGAAAAACTAAACATCATAATAGATAATATCACTCTGAAGCAAGTTGACAATTTTAAATATCTGGGTAGCACGTTAACACAAGACAGTAACCAAGAAAAAGAGATAGATATAAGGTGTAACAAAGCAAGCCAAGTTATAGGCCAAGTATCAACACTATTGAAAAACAAAGCAATAACTACGGAAGCAAAAAGGGCAATATACAAATCAATTTTTCTACCAACTCTGTGCTATCAGTGCCAGAATTGGATGCTGGACTCTAGAACAATAAGAAAGATAATGACCACCGAAATGAAATGTATCAGAAGAATGACAGGAAACAGCTTAAGGGACAGAGTAAGAAACACAGACCTGAGGAAGAAACTCAAAATTGAACCAGCCATCGAATACATAAAGAAACAACAGATAAATCGGTTCGGCCACATAACAAGACAAAAAGAACTAACAATGAATCAAAGAGCCATAAACAAACGCTACGAAAACGCCAGATTAAGAGGAAGACCGAGAAAGAGATGGATAAAGGGAATACTAGAGTCACTAGGAGGGATAACACCAGAAGAGGCCAACAGAAGAGCAAGGAATCGCAGATTGTATCTCCCCTCGACGCCAACGGCAATGGAGAAGGGATAGAAGAAGAAGTGTTCATAATTTTTAAGAAACTATCGTAAAAACGTGACTCATGGATAGGTGACATAATCTAGGGTTAACATCATCCCCTGTGGCAGGCCTAAACAATGACTAACAAGTCTGCTTAAATAAGTAAACTTCGCTTGCCACAAAGAGAAGGCAAGCTGGTACCCAAAAGGAAGTCATCTGTGAGTTGAAGGACACAAAATATCTATTGCAAATGACAATCAACTGCACTTACCTTCTAAATGTGGCCAATGAAAAATTGTATATCATGCGCCTTTATTAATATTTACACTACTGTTCTAACATGAATCGGAACTAATGGCCTTTTTATGACCTATCAGATGTAAAGTATAGATCAATAGAAGTTTTATGTGAACGTGAGATCTAATGTCTTAAAACCAGACCAATAATTCATTTATACATCCGTGTGATGTTTTAATTATTTTGCATGTATTCTTTGTGGGTGGCTGAAAAGGAACCATAATTGTACTCCACAAAATCAGTGACAGAAAAGCACATTTGCATTTTTTTTTCCTAAGATCACAGCTTCTCAAGACATAACAATTACTTTTCCACTTTTCCTAATGCTTATATGTCTGGATCTTTAGAAATGTGTGGGAAAATGGCTGCAGCAAACTGTCTTGACTACATTACAATGTACTATAGAATAGTTGCTAACCAATATCTCCCAGTGATTAAACATTCCTTTTTCTGGTTCCAGTTCTGGGTGGTCTGAAAATCCAGACACGCCAATATTAAATGTTGTACTATATGTGAGTATATGGCAGTAGGGAAATGGACGCTAAATACATATAAGCAAAATATAGTGATGAGCGCACCATATAATACTCTTCCCCACACTCTGCTACCAACGTCAAACTAGGATGTTAACAGCCAAAAAGTAAAAAGAAAAGAAAGATTGTTTCTTTTCATGTTAACATTTTAATGAGATATCAAAGATAAATGTGTTAGAAGAGACAGAATCAGTAATGATGATAAAAGGAAAAAAGAGTTGGGGCAGCACCAGATCTGAATCAAAGTAACAAACAACTGATCAAATAGGACATATAACACCATTACTAAATGACAGCAACTTCCAGAGAGGCCATTACTCAGAAGCCATTAGAAAAGGGGAAAATGTAGATTTAGAATGCAAAGAATAAATAAAATAGTAGAAATTGTTATAAGCCCCATGTAGCAAACATATTACAGAGCATTTACTTAAAATAAAGAAAACAAATGCTACTTTACACAGTTATTAGAAAAATGTAATTATTTAAAAGATCAACATTACAGGAGGGTAGGTGATGAAATATAAAAGTAACTATCTAGTGATCTTTCGAGCCGTAGCTGGCCCATTGGGTATAGACCTAAAAACTCCTCTTATCTAAATTGTTATTTTGGCAGTTTTCAATCCTTGTAAAGATCTTTTATCAAATCTCACCATTTGTCTCTGTTTCAAGCAACTCTATTTCATTGAGGGAGCCGATTCCTGCTGCTCTTGCTCTCTGATCAATGTTCTCAGTGTCTCTCTTTTCCTCTTAACTGTTGTTTCCCACACGAGGGCTTGCTTTGTTATTATCTCTCCTCATCACATGCCCAACATATGATCATCGTCTTTTCTTGATTACAGAAGATTGGCGATTTCTTGTAAATAAATAACTGCTGTTCTCTAAATAAAATGGAAATAGGCTTGATTCAAGGTAGAACCAAACTGGTTTTCTATTTTTTCAAATTTGAAATACACATTTTTACCTGAACACACTGACTGGATAGACTGTAGGTATTCTCCACAACAAATGCCACATAATTCAAAACTAGAGCAGAAAATAAGAGAAACAACAATTCAGCCAACAACATCATCGATAATCAAGAAAGAAGGTGGGTATATCAGCCATGTGGAGAGATGAGATAACATGAGAAATGCAAAGCAGGCCCTCAAATGGAAAACATTAGGCAACATTTAAAAAAAAGACCAAATTGGAGAAATATTTGGAAGAAAATTGATAAGAGAGGCAAAACAGTGAGCATTAGCTACCTTGCTGAGAAGAGAGGTTTATTCAGAACGGGAACAAATGGCAAAACACACTGTGGGTCCTGTGCAAAGTTTGATGATACTGGAAGGATAACAGCAACAAATCATTAGACATGGAAACTTCTGCTCTATGTGTCTTCTTTGGCTCCAAATGGAACCTAACTAATTAACAGACACCAACATATAGTCTCCCTCTAGATCTCAAAATCAATGATTCTGGTGGAAGGGAGAAATCTACTGTTATGAGAACTGGAGAGTGCATTTTACTGAAATTCTTCAAATGCTAATTAAAATAAAGAAATTTTTAAAAATAGTAGTTTAGCTAGTGGAAACAAAAATTGATTTGAATTTATTTACCAAATTTGTGGCAATGTTTATGCAATTACTCTTATTCTTGATGTTAAGAAGTAAGTAATTGACAGATCCTATTGGCTTCATTGAATTATATTTAGTTGCTGGGGAGAAACAGGTTAATGAGTTACAAAATGTTAATGTGACCAGTGACAATTTTCAAGGAATGTGCTTGTCTCTAGACATGTATAAGGAATGGTATAACATCATTTGAGACTGTGCTAAGGCAAAACTTGGAAGAGAAAAGACCCATGAAAAAGGATGGAAAACCCTGTGGATCAGTGGGCTTGACTTGTTCATTCTGTGACCACGTGTGTTTGTCAAACATTGGTAGAATTAGTCACGAGAGAAGCTGTTCGATAAAAACAAAACCTAAAAAAAAAATACATAATAGCCTCCACTAGACCGTCTCACGGGACGAAAAGGGCCATACATACATACATACATACATACATCTATCTATCTATTGACCTTTCGAGCCGTAACCGGCCCATAGGGCGTAGACCAAGATACACCTTCTCCTATATGAATTTTTGTTCTAGCAGTTTTCTTTTAAAGATATTTTATCAAATCTGATATATATATATATGTAAAAGCAATTAATTTTTGTGTTTACATTTTTTGGGGCATAAAATAAGTCAGAGATCAAAACCAATATGTAATAAAGGTGTTTACAAATAATTCCCAAAAAATATTACACTTTTAAATGGTGAAAAACAACTACAAAATTAAAGTCAAAATACTGGAAAGTAAAGACACAAATAAAATGGAAATAATAATAGACCTTATAGAATCTAAATGAGATGAGATGTTTAAGGCTTGACCATGTAAAAGATTTTAATCAAATTACTGACTTAGGCAAAGAAAGGTTGATATTTTTCTCAACTGTTACCTCTAGAGCCAGTGGTCTTCAACACATAATCTGACCTTCGTTTCATGATAGATGTTTCCTGAAACAAGAAAGCAAATTATCAACAATTGATCCACATCTCATCAATGTTCTTTTAAATTAAAAGACATTTAGTTAAACAGATTAAAAGAACTGACTTCAAGACAGATTTATATGTGCTCAGTCCTTCATAACAGATGGCACAAAGTATGGACGTTGATGTTTCTTGTAGCTTCTTGCTGGTTATACATACTCTTTTTATTCTCTGGGGTCACATCTCCAAAGTTGTTATATTCTATGAATTTGGGAGTCTTTAACAGTCTTGTCAGGGGCCACACAATTTGATGTTTGGTGTAATTTTGTTTAGTTGGTGTGCATCTCTCAAAACATTATACTGGCTGTAGTCTTGTGGAAATAGACACTTGATCTATCCTCTCTGTCACCCTATTTATTTTTAGCTCAACTCTTGATTAACTGTGAGATAGCATCGCATAATGCAAAAAGCCATTTTCAAGAAATTAGTCATTTTTCCTTTTTTATTTTTTCCTGTGACCAGGGAAATTTCTTCAGTCATCGGCTGACATCTAACAACCCTTTGTGATTCTGGAAACACACCATGAATAAAACTATGTGGTTGCTGAACATACTAACGGACTTACAGTGACCATACTGATAGACATTGTAACACATTTGATCTATGTGGCCACATTCAGGTCATAAATCAGCCACAGCCAAGAAATCTGAGTCCCTGTGTCTTGCCTTGTGTAAACATACAGTTGAGAGTCAAAAGTTCAAAGAAAATACTATTTTTAGAGCTCCTAATGTTACATTTAAGTTGTAGAAATGTTTACTTCAAGTAGCAGTGACTGAAATGTTAAAATTCAATTCATAACAACTTAAGAAGCCACTCAATTTTAATTTATGATCATAGTTTGGACAGTGTTCATAACAACAATAGTGAAAGTGTTTTGTTGTGAAAGTGTGTGACCCAGATCCGAATTTAGTAAATGGAAATAAGAGTCTCATGTTGGATATTGATGAGGAATACACTCCTCCAGACTGCAGTTAGAGATAGATGGTTGCCAAATGGATGCTTCAATGCATTTAAATATCAGTTCATGAAGAATAGCAATTGTGCTTTCTTTTGTGTAGTTAAAAAAAGTGTAAATGTGTATATAGAATTTTTGCTCCCAACGAGCTTAAATTTAATTTTTTTTCAGTTGAGATTAAGGATGATAAAAGATAAGTTATTTTTATGCTCCCATCAACAAAACTTTCATGGCGGCTTGAAGACATATTTGCTAATTGTTTTTTTTTTTCAACAAAATAATTCATTTTGGATTCCTATGATCAGATCTATGTGATGGTAAGTTGGCAATAATGGTTTTCATTTTGTTTTGGTTTGGTCATTTATCTCAAATTTTTCTTTTTGCATGTCTTGTATTATCTTGGCATTTGTGAAATCTAATTCCTTGTTCCATTTTCTAAAAATCCACATAAAATATGTTAAGCGTTAGATAAATATAAACATGTAGATTGATGTTTATTTAAGACCATATGGTCCATAAAAATGTCTCTGAAATCTCTTCTATTGCACTCAGTCACATTGACATAAATCTTCTTTACTGAAAGAGTTAAAAAGTTCAGAGAAAGCATTGGTGAAACCTATAACTTGTTCAGATATGATACAAGAGACTGCACTACATATATGTTGGGCACCGATCTAATTATTTATTTTTAGAATATTGTGAAATAAATCATCATCATCTTCATTGAGTGCCATCTCTGCATCGAAGGTTGGCTACCATGGAGCGCCATTCCACTCTGTCTCTTGCTTTGATGGTGCAGGTTGTCATAGGCTGACTTGTTCATCTTTTGATGTTACTCGTCCATGTTAGTCTTGATCTGCCTCTGCCTCTTTTACCTTGTATTTTCCCTTCCAATATTACTTTTATTAGGCTGTTGTGTCTTTTAACATGACCCAAAAATTTCATTTGTCTTACTCTAATTGTGTTTAGTAGTTCTCTTTTCATTTTTAGTTGTTTTAAAACTTCCTCGTTTGTTTTCTTTTCTTTCCATCCAATTCTACCTATTCTTCTATAAATCCACATTTCAATGGCTTCAATTTTCTGTTCTGTTTTCCGGTCTAATGTCCATGTTTCTGCACCATACAGGAATATTGAGAAGATGTAACATTTTGCCATTCTTAGTTTTAGCTCTGGTGTTATTTGTTTTGATGTTAGTATATTTTTCATGGCATTGAAATTACTTTTTGCCATACCTATTCTTTTATTTATTTCAGTTGTACATTTTCCATCACTGGTTATAATATGTCCCAGGTAGTTGTAGTTCTGAACTGTCTCTAGATGTATTCCTTCCACTATGATATTTAATTGTAGGTCTTGAGAATTTTCTTTGTTTATGATCATAGTTTTAGTCTTTTCATATTCATATCAAGTCCATATTTTTTGCTTGTCATGTTAATTACATTAAGTAATTGTTGTAGATCTTTAGGATTTTCTACTAGTAGAACATTATCATCAGCATATCTTAGGTTATTGATTATCTTCCCATTAATGTTTAGGCCTGGTATCTCAGTATGTTTTTAAAGATTTGCTCAGTGTATAGATTGAACAAGCTTGGTGATAGGATGCATCCTTGTCATACCTTGTCCTCTTTTTATATCAATGGGTGTAGAGTTCTCCTTGTTATATTTTATTATTGCTGTTTGCTCCCAGTACAAATTACATATCAGTCGTATGCCTGTGTCATCCAGATTTATATCTTTTCAGCAGTCAGTAAGTTGATTATGGTGTATTCTATCAAATGCTTTGGTGTAATCTATGAAGCAGGCATATATTGGTTTGTTTACTTCTGTGTACTTTTCAATCAATGTCCTCATGCTGAATATGGCTTCTTTTGTCCCACTGTTTTTCCTGAATCCAAATTGCTGCTCATCTAATTCAGTATTAATTTTATTCTGAATCCATCCTTGTATAACTTTTAGTAAAATTTTAGTTACCTGGCTCATTAGGCTTATTGTTCTAAAATCACTGCATTCAACTGCACCATTCTTTTTAGGCAATGCAATGAAAGTTGATGTTTTTAGTTCATTTGGTATGTATCCTGTATGGTATATGTCATTGCATATGTCTGTGATCACTTCAATGCCAAAATCTACTAATGCCTGTATCATCTCTATCTGTATATTGTCAGGTCCTGCTGCTTTTCCCTTTTTCATTGTTTTTATAGTTTTTTTCTACTTCAGATTTTAGAGCTGGATGTACATTTTATAAATGGTTTTTTGGTCCCTTTCATCATGAAATAATTATGTTATGTATTCCTGCCATCTATCGATTATAACTTTGTTGTCTGTTAGCATTCTTCCCTCTTTGTTTGCAACACATCCGATTCCTGCAGCTTTTTTGTCTTTATTAGTCATTCTTTTTATTTCTGTGTGCATTCCTCTTAAATTTTGTTTACTTTCCATAGTTTGGACTTCTAGACATCTTTGGTTGAGCCAGTCTTCTTTTGCCATTTTGAACATTTTTCATACTTCTTTATCAATTTCCTTTTATCTGGCAGTGTTCTTCGCTTGTCTTCTCTCTTCCATTTTTTCTAAAATGTTGTCAGTTATCCATTTTTGTTTTACGTTACTTTCCTTTTTGGGTAAGGTGATGCAGGATTCTTGTATGCTGTTTTTTATGCATTGCCATTTGGTTACGACTTTTTCTTCAGGATTTTCTCTTCTGCACTGCTCAATCCCTTCTAGCAGCTTCTAATACGTGTTCTTTACTTGTACAGTATAAGTTTCTTTTACATCTTTCTGATTTAAAGCTGTTGTATCTATTGGTATTGCTGAATTAGTATTTTGTTTCTTTCTCTTTAATTTGATTTTCATTTTAATCATTACAGGATTGTGATCTGAATTAATATCTTCTCCTGGATAGGTTTTGGCTTTCTTGACGCTGTTCCTTTATCTGTCTTTTATCATTATATAATCTATTTGATTCCTCTTTCTATCTCCAGGGCTTTTCCATGTGTATAATTTACTTTTCTCTTGCTCAAAGTAGGTGTTACATATTATCAGCCTGTTTTATTCACAAAATTGAATTAATCTTTCTCCTCTGTTATTTCTTTTTCCTAAACCATGATTTCCTATAATGGTCTTATATCTGCCTTTTCCCACTTTTGCATTCATGTCACCCATTACAATCAAGATGTCTGAAGATTTCACTTGCTTCATAACTGTATTTAGATCTTCATAGTATGCTTCTATTTGTTCATCTGTATAGTCTTGAGTAGGTGCGTATGTCTGTATTATAGCTATGTCAAATTGAAATAATATATACAAGTGAAATAAATAACACACACAAAAAATGTGCCTTTTGAACAGATGTTTGTAGGCTATGACACCTGCACAGCATGAGGACTGTATGTTGTCTGTACTCACATCTGACTATTTGCATTGGGGTCATCTGCAACATTAGCTGATCAAGACACCTACTTCACCTTCATGTGGTGCCACTGGAAACAGACTAACCACTCTGGCCAAGTGAAAAGGAATTGTAAAAGGAAGGCAATCCAGTATTTAAAAATGCCAAGCTGATGTTTGGAGGGTGTTGGGCCAAAATGCAAACAATACAGCTCACTGCACACCACAACATAATATGCCCAATTAGCATCCTCTCAAGGGCAGATGATAAGAGTAGTCAATGAGTGAATCCAAGCAAGACTGAAAGTTAAAGAAAATGTGGTCAGACAGAAGAGAAATATGGACAGCTAAAATCAGTAGTTAAGATTGCTTTACTTCTTTTGCTGTGATCATGACTCATTTATCATTTTCGAAACTGACAGTCGTCTTCTTAGCGTTCTTTTGTTAAGTGGGCATGGATGCACTGAGTCGCTAGTTTACGGCAAAAGCAGCAATAGTTTTGTCTTTAGATCTGACACATCCCTCTTCAGCATGGGTAGATTTGCTCAACAATTTCTGCCCTACTCTTTTCAACTTTTAACTACAACGGATTCTTTAAAGTGTGTAAGTGCACGTGACCTGTTTTTTATTTACAGTTTTCCAAAAGGACTAGACATCAGATCTCCCAACAAACCAATAGTGGTTCTTGTTAGGAGAGCCAAAAGATGTTTTAGTTGTGTCTTACATTAACCCTAGATTCCGTATGATACCCATCTATGGCCGACGCATTTACAATACCGCAGTAAAAATTACTACCATTTAATTTTAACATTAAGAGCTCTAAAAATATTAGTTTCATTCAGCTTTTTTAACACACAGCCGTATGTTCACGCTAGACAAGACACATGGAACTCAGATTTTCTGTCTCAGGTTGATTTATGACCTGAATTTGACCTCAGGGTTCAAACGCGTTACAATGTCTATCAGTAAGGACGGCAGTATGTTCGGTTACCACATAACGTTATTCACTGCACTTCCTGAGCTACAAAGGGTCGTTTGATGTCAGCCAATGACTGAGTTCCCTGGTCACAGCCACACACAAAAAAAATTGTTTTTGCATTATAAGAGATTGTATCTCACAAAATCAGAGAAAAAAATCCTACATCTGTAGAAACAAATCCAACACTCAAGGGTCACTGAAAGTGGTAATTAGGAATGTGCACAGAAGGGAGGTAATGTTTAAACACTGCAAAATGTCAAATTTTGAAGAATTTATGTTTTGATGCTGTAATTTTCACTGCAGTATTATTATCTAGTTAATGTTACCCTTATCTTCTGATCATTATAATGGTTCATCGTACATCACTAGACTCTAGACCGGCCGTTGCTAATCTTACGGTCGGTTGTTTGATGTGCGACGGGGATAATCTGACGACTAACTGTGTGTCTATATGTTCAGAATTAGAGTCAACAACGATGGCCTAACATCATCAAGCGCTCTACATTTTTAAAAAATATGATGATCATCATTTTCAAAAGGACGTGAACTCCCGGTATATGGTGGATAGGTGGCGGGAACAATTGAAGGCTACGCATGAAAAGTGTTCCTTGTTGCAGTTTCCTCATATTCCAAGTCTGGCTTGTTGCAGGAGCTACTGAGTTAAGTGCTCTGTGCACACAGTGAGCTGTGTGTCTCATCCGTTTTGATCATGTTTCGATATTCCAATTGCTTTCGATGAATGATGATATCGTATGACAGGGAACAGTTGGCTGTGTTCACTTTCTGCGCGGTTTCGCCTTATGTCTTTTGGCATGTGCTGAGACTGCTATGATGGGGACTACAGTTACCTTTCTTTGTTTGGGAGATGAGATTCGGATGATTACGCTGGCACGGGCGGTTGAACAATTATGGATTTTAATTCGTTTGCAGTCATACCGGGGCCTTCCATAACCAAATAACCAATCTTCTGATCTTTATTTGATCTTTTAATACTCCTCTTTACAATGTTGTTAAATAGGCATAGAAATGCTGTTTTGTCATTTATAGCCAGTAGTAATATTTTACACCATTTGGCCTGGCCCACCTGAAAGCAAGACAATTTTTGTATGAGCTGTCCTCTTTCTTCTATCCTTACTCACTTGGCCAGATTGGACAGTATTTTTACAGACCAACTATGGGGAATTTGGGAAATGCATCAGTTGTGACTATTTCTGATTCACTGATCGTGACCATAATGCAAGCAGTTAACTATGAGCCGTTCCATTTCCAGCCTAGGCACTCTTGGGCATCCTGTCTTGACAGTACTTATAATTTCTGCCTTAATGATCAATTCTGTATTATTTACTGACACTTCAGTGCTAGATATCTCATTGTGTTTCAGTACTCCTTTGTACCTATCTTTTAATGTACCTGTTCCAGGTGAGATTTTTGTTGTTTATGATTCTGTTTTTCACTGCAGCATATTTAGTGCCCTTGATATTTAGTCATTAACTCTTGCCCTTTATCTCTGTGTCATGGTTCAACACAGGGGAACAAGAATGTTAGTATCAATGTTGGCCCATTTTAAGGTAGTGGGCCTGGTGTTCTCATTGCCTTACATGACTCAGGATAAGCAGTGTCACTTTCTTTTACCACATGAAAACACCACTGTGAAGTCTGGATCTCATTATTTAATTAGGCTCACAGTTCAGTGCACCTGATTCAAAACATTGACTTTTAGAGATAATACAAGTAAATGCCTGCATTGTGTATCCCTTGTCTAGACTCATGGCAGAGAAAGTAACACTGAATCTTTTAAAATCTAAACTAATCTCATATTTGACACAAGCAGCTGCACAGTTTCAGTTACAAACTAAAAACTTCTGGAACATGTAAAACTCAAACCTGATAGGAGAATGGTGACGAGATAGTTTATTAGTACGAATTGACAAAACAACTTTTTCATCAAAAGTGCTGGCAAATAGGAACTGCCAAGTCTGCAGTAAAGTAGGGGCTCAGAAAAGGACTACAAACATGTGAATTTGTGTTGCCCGGTGCACAGGCAACCATTCTTATGTTTGTAGGGAGTCAAGTTTTAAAATTTCATATACAATTATTAAGGAAACATTACAAACAGTATTTTGACTTCAATTTCTGTGCTGCCTTTTTTTAATCCTAAATTATGATTCCTATACCTGTGACCTCACGTTGTCACGATTCCATAGTTAAAATTGCAACATTTTGAGCTTTGATAATCACAGGGATCGGATACGGTAATCATTTCCTATTTACGGTTGACTTTTAGCCTGAAACTAGACCACATGGCCGCCGGCTATCTTTGTCTATTTACATAGTGCCCGTCAGCCATAATTTTAGCCCTTATGTTCATTGCCCTCTTTGCGTTGTTCAGACTTTCCAACGTTACAAAGGTTTCTTTGATATCAAGCCAACAGCTGTGGAGGTTTCCACCATCATGAGAAAAACAAATGGGAAAAAAAACACAAATTTCTGGAAAATTATCATATTTTTTTAAAAAGGAAATGCATGTTTACGATACCAAAATAGTTTTTATTATGTGAATGGAAAAAAAAAATCTATCAAAGGAAAGAAATCAAACACTCAGGGGTCACCGGAAGTGATAATTATGAGGGGGGAATGTTTCCCCCTGAAATTGAAATTTCAAGCGTTAATTTTTTACTAAGAAATCATAATCTTGGGTTAAATAAAGAATTATATATTGATGTTGCATTGAGAATTGTGTACATAACTTTTTATATTTTCGAGTTATTCACATTTTTTTTTTTTGGCATTCACCAGCTGTCACCTCTGGTAAAGTTTCTAGAGACTAAGATATGATTTTTGTGTGTTAATCCGTTTTTCTCTAGCAGCTGTGTGCTCTGGGGTAATCTGTTTTTCCCTAGCAGCTGTGTGCACTGGGGTCCCTTGCCGCACAGGCAGATAACTCTGTCTTCAGTTATTCACATGAAATTTTGGACATATATATTAGCAATTACTTAGGCTGATAATTTCCTTCCATGAAGACATGAATGGCAAAGTCCATTTTGATGGGAGTCCATCAGAGAATTTCAAAGTCAACAAAGGAGTGAAACAGGGATGTGTCCTCGCCCCCACCCTTTTTGGTATATTTTTTGCTGCCCTCCTAAATTACGCCTTCGAAAACAGCTCAGGAGATATTTACATTTGCACTAGACCAGATGGCTCACTGTTCAACCTAGCACGACTAAGAGCAAAAACCAAAACAAATGTTGCCCTACTTAAAGAATTTTTATTTGCTGACGATGCAGCCCTAGTCGCTCATAGTGAGGCCACCCTACAGTCGCTGATCAACAACCTGGATAAAGCATGCGACCTTTTTTCACTGTCAATTAATGTTCAGAAGACAGTAATACTAAATCAAGGTGACTTCAAACCTATATCTATTACTCTAAAAGACTGCCCACTAGAATCAGTACAGAAATTTACATATCTTGGATCCACAGTTACGCAAACCATCTCTCTTGATGAAGAAATAAACTGTCGAATTGGTAAGGCAGCTATGACCTTCGGCAAACTCACAAAAAGGGCATGGAACAACACGAAACTAACTCAAAAGACTAAACTCTTAATATATCAAACTTGTGTGCTTAGCACACTACTATATGGATCCGAAACCTGGACAACATACTCAAACCAGGAAAAAAGACTAAATGTCTTCCACATGCGATGTCTCCGCAAAATAATGCACATCAAATGGCAGGACAAAATAACCAACTTAACTGTCCTGCAACGTGCTAAGACCCTAACAATCATGTCGATGCTCAGAAGTCGAAGGCTAAGATGGCTGGGGCATGTCCAACGGATGGAAGAAAAACGCATTCCTAGGCAAATACTATATGGCGAGCTAAAACACGGAAAACGACAAATCGGCAGACCTAAACTACGATATAGAGATATCTGCAAATCATCTCTGAAAGACTTCTCCATCTGTGAAAACGACTGGCAACATCTGGCAAGTGATCGCACATCATGGAGAGCACGTATAAGGAACGGTATAACAACATTTGAGACTGTTCTAAGACAGGACTTAGAAGAGAAGAGACTCATGAAAAAGGATGGTAAACCCTGTGGACCAGCGAGCCTGACCTGTTCATTATGTGACCGCGTGTGTTTGTCAAACATTGGTAGAATTAGCCACGAGAGAAGCTGTTCGGCAAAAACAATACCTCAAAAAATACGCAATAGCCTCCACTAGACCGTCTGACAAGACGAAAAGGGCCATATAATATTAGCAACTGGACTGCAAAATAAAATATTTGTGAATTATTCCCAAGAACATGGATACAAAATACAGCAATTTCAACTATTTGAATTTTACAGACCTCGTGGTAACAAACTTTTTTTTAAAATTAATAAGTAAAGAAATTAAGCGGACCTTCATTATTTTCTCCCCTCACTTCTAAGTTATCAAGATGATATAATACAAGTCCAGCGCAAGGCATCATTGAGTTATTCCTTCATTATAAAGAAAATGTTCTCTTTTCCTTGATGTGTATAAATTTAATACGCAACACTTTTATAGTGTGGTCACTAAAAAGCAAAATGCCATCAAATTTAAAATGTGACATACGGTTATAACCGTTATTATATATGGGTATTGTGCGAAAAAAAGTAGCTACAAACTATGCTTGCCATCATACATCACAGTGTGAGTGTGTTAATTTGACAAGAAATATATACTCAACTAAAACAAATGTACTCAGCTGTACTGTCCCTTTTCTAACTACTTGACTTGAATAATTTAAGTAATTAGTATCATTTATTTTAAATGCTCCACTCTACAGTACAGCAACAAAACTTTAAAATGTTACAAATATTTTATATTTACTAGTAAGAAACACTATGACTATCTTAGATAGTAGTATTTATTTATAACTATCTTTGATCTTCTCTTCTTCTTCTTCTTTTCTCTTTTCACTGATACCTAAAAGGTGTCGTGGTTTATATCATTTGTCGTTCTTGAGCTGCTCAAACTGTCTGAATTAGTGATTTTCCTTTGTTATTACATGTCTCTGTCACTGCATCTATCCATCTTCTTCTGGGTCTTCCTCTTGGTCTTTTTCAATGCATTCTTGAGAAGAACGCCCCTTGATGGTGATTGGTAAGGGTTCATTCTGACCAGGTGGCCAAACCATTTAAGTTGTTGTTCTATATATTCTTGGCAGGGTTTAGTTCCTACCATTTTTCTTATGGTTTCATTTGGTATTCTATCTCTTCTTGTGTTGTTTGTTACTTTTTTCAAGCATCGCATCTCAGATGTATTGATCTTTCTTAAATGAGATTTAGAAAGGGTCCATGTTTGATTTTCATAGCACAAAGTTAGTATGAAAATGCTATTTATTATTTGTTGTTTATTTAGCTGGCATAGAAATGTTTGGATGTCTTAGCAATGGTGAAAGCTGGTATGTGACAGCATTTGCATTGTATAATTTTCATGTCAATTTCTATGTCTAGTTTTCCATCTTCTGTGAACATTGTTGATTGTGCCTAAATACTTGAATTCCTCTACTTGTTTTATTTCTTTATCTTTGATCTTAATGTGTAATGGGTGTCTTAATTTGCTTATTCTCACAGCCTCTGTTTTTGCTGTGTTAATTTTCATACTGTAGTTTGTGCAGCTTTTATCAAGAGATGTTAAATGCTGTTGTAGCAGGTTTTCATTCATTAGGCATTGGTCATCTGCGAAGAGTAGTTCATTGATGTTGGAGTTTTCTACCTCTATGCTATTATTTGATTTTTCCTTATTGTTGGTTGCTTCCTGATTTATTTTGTCCATATATATGATGAAGAGGAGTGGTGAGAGGACGCATTCTTCATTCTTGTCTTACACCTGTTGTAACCTGAAACCTGAAACCATTCTGATAGTACTGACAGACCTTCCAATGTTCTAACGGCACTTTGACTGTTTTTATATAATGCCATTATATCTAATAGTAAGTTGTGCTACACCGTAGGTTTCAAGAGTTTGCCAAAGTTTGTTCCTACATGACTATCTTTGATAGTATCTAATAATCTATATAATTTATAATTATATAAATTCAATCAAGCAGTCACACACTAGACTTATTTTATTAGACTAGTTTTTTAACTAAAAAATTTAAAGTAGTGGGTACTTGTCTGTTCTTAAGTAGTACTTAGAATTTAGTTTAGTAATTATTAACTAGTATTAAAATAATTTCTAAATTGGCATTTTTTAATGACTTTAACTTTACTTTATTTACAATTTACTACTTTACTTTTGGCACTTTTGCACACTAGCTACGCTGAACTACTTTCGCTTGCACTTGCGTTGCTGCTGTTTCTTTATAATAAATTATTTACTAAATGCCACAAATTAGTTAAAAGTACAGAAAGCTTTCCTTCTGCAGCCCTGTTCTGCACAAGAAGAATAACTGTGTTATACATTTACATGACACATGTCCTATCCTCCACCTCGACTATCGAGTCCTAGCTATTCAACTAAGTGTATACATCAGCTAGTTTCAACGGTGTGAAGTGACAGGCTGACTCCAATAACACAAGCTTCTCTCTACCCTACCAACAGACCAGTTTATTCTCTGGCAATAAAATCACACATCGATGAGATACAATTATCATAATAATTAATGGGTGTACAAACCTAGTGAACGTGTGTTGCTCTATTATAAGTGCCAACAATTAACCATAACATTCTTGGTACTGCTATCCAAATAAGACCTCCCGGTGGCCTGTAGATGCGCAAAAATGAAGATCCAGACTAGCATGGCGCGCCGTCTGCCAACAGACCGCAGACACAATCTTAAACCACGCCTCTTTATACTTCTAGACCAATCAAACTGCGCGATTTACAGCACAGGTCGTGACACATGAACCCTTTCAAAACTCGGGGTTCTTGATTGCAACCAAAACAAAATGTCTCAGTTAAATTGTACCGCACTGATAAAAATGCTGAACAAATCTGCAGAATAATGTGTCAATAGTTATATAATAAAGATGACAGGAAACGTGTTGTACAGAGCTTTGCAACATGGGATATTTCACCAATCAAACCCACCTAGTTAGGCCCAGTAGGCCTTGCATTGCTTATTTAAACTACTCTAGGGTGACCCGCCTGGGGCATGACTCCCAAGCGTAGCGTCGACATGCTGTTGCGGTTTAAGTCTGAAAACTCATGTTAATAATACATGAAACTCTATCTGCACGAAACTTGTGATTGAATTTACTGTCACACATATCCGTCAGAAACTAACAACCCTATCAAAACCCAGTGAGTGTCGTCCTCTTTGTGGTGTTGGCTTAAAATGAATTGTTACCCCTTCAAGTTGCTCTTTAAAAAAAAAACTCATTCCGGCCGCGTGTCCGCTCGCAATCTAATTTAAAAAAATTAATCTGATACCATGAAGTAATTCCACACATTGAAACTCATCGGCTTTTGATATTTGTTGTTGATGAAATAGATATCAACGACCAATAATTATTTAAAAAGAAATTACTTGGTGATTATTTATCGCTCTTTTCCAGCGTTAATTGAGCGCTAGTTGCGGTGTGTTGTGATTTACTGAACCGCTAAGCTGTCTCTAATTTCTGCAAAAAATAATAACAAATAACACAAACGTGTCTTTACAGCTTTACAAATATAAGACGGAACAAACAAAAGGATTGTTTCGACTATAAAATTTTCATGAGTATACTCAGATAAAATAAAACTACAACAAATGATTACGTTTTTGTACACACACTGTGAAAGCCAACTGAAAGTTGTATTCCAGTCCTTTTTCTTAGATCACGGTTTGGGAAATGGAAGAAAAGACAATGAGGAAAGTCAAAGCATACTCGGTGAATAAAAGAGAAAACAGAGATAAAGACAGGGAAAATATGGAACAATCGAGAATGGCATCAAACAGAACGTTTTGGAATATATTTGTTGAAGACATGTGCTCCACTGGGAGTTAAAAAGTAGAACAGGAGGAGAAGAAGAAGCTATGTTTTTTCTTTTTTGCATGAGTGTACTGATGAAGACGTTATAGTAGAAACGTTTTTTGTTTGTTCCATTTTTACGTTATCCGCTTAATATTCACGTAAATGATACCAAATTTAAACATGTCCCATATTCAAGTATACGTGACACTTTTTACTACAGGGAATGGGATACTCGAAAGAGAAAATGAAATAAAATGTCAGCCAAGCAACACAGTAGCAAACTGACTTTCGTTATTGCTAAAATAATCAAAGATAAAAATTGCTATGATCAATAGAAGTATTATATTCACGTCACTATTCTGTTATCAATGTTAATAAGGACAGTTCCCTGTAAAAGTACAGGAGGGAAATAGCACGTAAGATGATATGTTTTTCTCCGGTTCTCCTCCAACTACTTTTCGCCCTTAAGAGCAGCTAAATGGACTTAGATGAGTTGTGTTGTCGTTTACAACAAGCAACGATTAATCGAAACACTCCCAATTTCAGCAATATATTTGTAAGTACCGTGTTGTCTGCCCTTCTCGATACTTATTCCCTTGGCGACACTGGTTAGTTTGTTTCCAGAGGCACCGCGTGGAAGTGGATTAGGATCTTGGTCGGCTGTTGCTTACCGTCCTGACGCGAACAGTCAGCTATGAGTCGTTGAATAGTCTCAGCTTATGTGCCATTGAGCGTTTTGACAGTCCTAGATGACATCGACAATTTGTTCGAGGCAAACTATTAATAACGTCACTTGAAAATAATGTAAAATCATATCTGGAGGTTGGAAAATTATTGGGGGAATACAGTCAGCATGAAATACACGGTAAAGTCTGTCAGTCCCAAGAGAAAGATCTAGTGCTCGTGTGAAGTGGATCTCGTAGAAAGTGCTTTAAAAATGTATTTCTTCATTCATGTCTACAATAGTCTGCCTGTCTGTTTCAATTCACTTACTTTCTTGCCAGCGAGACGTTAACATTAAACAGCTAATTTAACACGATGGAAGTCATTAATTTAAAATGTTGGTAGAAAAAAGAAGAGCAAGAAGAAGCAACATGACACATATTAAAACAATCCCCCCCCTCCCCCTCCCCCTTTTTTTCCTGCTTCTGATATGTTGAAATCAATTAAGCATGTACATTCATTCGAAAGATTCGGATTTGGTTATCGATACTCTATTGACAGTAATACGAGAAGCAGAATAATAGACAAAGCAGAAATCATTTTTCACTTATCAACATTCCTTTTAGAATCTTCTTGACATCAATAACACTAATATATCATGCATTGTCCGCAACATCCTCTGCAGACTGTTCAAAACATGTCCACCAATGTGCATCTCCATCTTCACTGCTCCACATTAAGATATCCTTTGTAAGTGGCCCCTATACACCAAGTGGTGTATAGGAAATATGGTGTTAGTGACCATCAATTTTACAGACCTTCGGCACAAGATTTTTTGAAAATATCCTTGGTCTACCTTTGTTCCGCCTTCCATCCGAAGTGCGCTGATAGTTCATTTTGTGGTTTCTGGATCTACTCTAAGAAAATGAACAATCATATTATTATTTCTGCTATTTCCGTATGCACTTTTTCTTGTTGCGCTTTACTTGGTTGCTGATTTTCTTCTGCCCCATTATTTTTATTTTTAACGACTCAAATTCCTCTTTGTTTATACTGTCTGATTTTATGTTCTATAATCAACGGGCACAACATAAACAATTCGCGATATGCGGATGACACAGTCTTAATATCAGAGAATTAACTGCAAGAAATGATAGACATAATAGTAAAAGAAAGCAACAAGAAAGGTTTTAGCCTGAATAGTAAGAAAACAGAATTAATGGACACATCGAAAAAAACAATCACGCAGCATAACAATAAGCAGGACAAATCTGAAACAAGTACGACGCTTCAAAGACTTTGGTACAACAATAACATCAGATGGAAGATGCACCACATAAATAAAAAGCAGAAAAGCTGAGGCCAAAATAGCACTTCAGAAAATCCAAAAAAAAAAAAAATCAAATAAGTCTTACGCAAAAAAACTATGTCAATAAAAGTGAGGAAGAGAGTTCATCGATGCTTTATAGAGCTATTTCTGACCTATGGAAGCGAATCATGGACAGTAGACAAACAAATGAAAAGACGATTAGAGGCCACTGAGGTGAGATTTCTCAGAAGAATGTTGAAAGTTCCATGGACAGCTAAAATGACCAATGAGGACATTCTCAAAGAGGCCAACACAAAAGAGGGAGCTCCTAAAAACATCAGAAAGAAACAATCACAATTTTTCGGACATATCATGAGAAGATGAAATTCTTAGTTATTTTTAATATTAGGTCACTACTGGCAAAATACAGGCAAAGAGAAATCGCTTACGAAAAAAGAGAAAAGATACTAGATAGTTTGGTGTAATGGCATGGAAAACAGTAAACAACAGAATTGATGCGATGCACGGTGGGTAGAAGATTGTCGAAGGACATGACCACCTACGCCAACCGGTATGGCACATCATGATGATGATGATTCTCTCTTGCATTAAGTGGTGACACATTTTGACATTTATTTTTTAAAATATATTTTTCAAACTTCCAGATCCATTCAAGAAACAGAAGGTTTATAGCTTTCAGAAGCCTATAAATTAGTATTTGTGTTACAATGGAAAGATCTTTAAAGTTATTTAGACAGGCAGGCTATCGTGGCTTTGTTTTCTTTTTATGATATCCTTGCCAGTTCCTCATCCAATGTTATCGTGCTTACTAGAATGTCGGGGTCTTTGCTGCAGTTAACGCCTGGTTCTCTCTAGCTGACCAGTGTAGGCCTATATTAAATTTGATCTCTTATATATTACTTTTTTTCCCATTGTTAAAACATCCAAACATTTCTATAGTAGCTAAACAACACATGATAAATAGCATTTTCATACCAACTTTGTGTTATGAAAGTCAAACATGGACCCTTTCTAAATCACATTTAAGAAAGATCAATACATGTGAGATGCGATGCTTGAGAAAAGTAGCAAACAACACAAGAGAAGATAAAATACCAAATGAAACCATAAGAAAAATGGTAGGAATAAAACCCTGCCAAGAATATATAGAACAACAACTTAAATGGTTGAGCCACCTGGTCAGAATGAATCCTCACCAATCACTATCAAGCGCGTTCTTCTCGAGAATGCACGGAAAAAGACCAAGAGGAAGACCTAGAAGAAGATGGATAGATGCAGTGATAGAGACATGTAACATCAAAGGAAAGTCACTAATTCAGACAGTTCGAGCAGCTCAAGAACGACAAATGATATAACCACGACACCTTTTAGGTATCAGTGAGAAAGAGAAAAGAAGAAAGTCAATTTATTACTTTTTTCTTTTTCAATTATATTTATTCAACTTGTTATATATAAGAAGCCATTATTTAAAAAAAAACCGAACGTGTTAGTGTGCGAAACATTGTCGGCTGTGTATTATATAGACATTTACTTTGTCCTTCGTCTCATAACAACGTATTTGGCAACAAAAGATGGGTTTGAAAAAAAATAATTGAAAAAAAAACAAAGATTTAACACCAATAGTTGGGTTGACAAAGACACCTTCATCTTTGGTCATCCTTATTTTTGCCTTAAAGCTTTCGCTTTTATGATTAACTCATCATCATCATCATCATCATCATCATGTACCCTGCCGGTTGGCGTAGGCGATCATGTCCCTCCACAATCTTCTATCTACAGTGCATCGTATCAGTTCTGTTGTTGACTGTTTTCCATGCCATGACACCAAGCTATCCAGTATTTTCTCTCTTTGTCGTCCGCGATCTCTCTTTCCTTTTATTTTGCCAGTTGTAACCAAGTATTCCAACTTTCCTCTTCTCATGATGTGCCCGAAAAATGTTGATTGCTTCTTTCTGATGTTTTTAAGAGCTCCCTTTTTGTGTTGGCCTCTTTGAGATTAACTCGACGTGTGAATTTAATATTTTATTGTGTCATTTTGAGCCGAAGAATGAAAGCATATAGGGCGGAAATTATAGACTTGCCGTGTCCGACGAATTTTACTGTCAATGTTCGATTGCATTGTAGATTGTTCTCGCCACACATCACGGCTCTTGGTTAGCCTCTCAACCTCGACAAGGTAGTTGATGCGGCCCCAATGTTCTTCTTAGTGTTTCTTTAGGTCAGCCTCATTTCCTTTTCCCCGTATACACCATTGCTTTGTGATTCTCTGTTACATTTTCTCATAACATTATCGACATATCTTTATATTCTTTTCTGTTCTTTCTGGAGACTGCTTTATTCCTTAGATTCGGGATCTTTCATTTGAGTTACTTTGAAAATTCGCTCCTATACTAAGTTATACTAATAATGAAGATGATATTGTTGTGGGTGTACTTTCATTAGTACTGAAGTAGAGTAACTGATTTTTAGTAAATCAGCCTGTGTTATAATTATTACTTCGAAACAATCCTGCTGGTTTATTAATAATGAACAAAACGCATGAAATAGTTTAAACATAAACAAAAAGAAGTAGTTTTCAACTAGTGAAAATTGAAAAAGAAGTCAAACATATGAACGCAACGCATGTTGCGTACGCCGTACAACCAAATAGTGCCAGCTTGATTGATTGTGCAGGTGTCCACATCAGCGTGAGAGACCAGCTACAGTCAGGATGGCACCCAGACGCTCTAAAAGCTCCAAGAATCCTCCTATTTTTAGCAGCGAATTTTTCATTCAGAACCATGCTGATATTGTTTCATGCATCGCTATGGTCTTCATCATTGGTCTGATGTTTCAGGTAATGTGCAACCGGCAATGAAAGTAAATTAGTGTGAGTGTGATCACAGTGATGACTGCTGATAACTGACTCAGTCAAACTCACAACTCACACTCTATTCAACAACTGTTGTTAGTAAGTAAAGTTACGACGACTCACTCAGTCAGCTCAGACTCCCTCCCTGTGTGAGTGTGTCGGAGTAACAAACTTCTAATACTTAGACTATTAATTGAACTAACTTAATTCTAAGTTCTTACACATACACTAACTACTTAGTACTCAACAGTCATATTTTACCCCGAACCAGTCACCGGTTACCAGTACAGTGTAGTGAGTCCAGTACTCTGTTAACTCTGTACACTCACACCACACTGCAACACTAACAACACTGTACTGTCTCACTCAACTCACTGGATTAGTATTATTTAATTATTAGTTTTAGTCTACTACTACAGTACTACTAGAACTGGAACTCAGATGCTACATACTTAACATACTAACATAGTACAGTACAGCTAAATTAGATTATTCTAAGTAACTAAGTTTCATTTTTTGTTTAGTAAACTGCTGCTTACTCGCATACACTACAAGTATATAATTATAATAATAATAATCTGTCATTTTTCTATGAAGAGTGAGTATGCAAAATTATTGCTAAACTTACTTATTTAGTTAATATTATTTTTTCAGAACTACAACCATCTTGGACATACTATAACCAGTGATGGAAAATGTACAACTGAAATAAACAAAAGAATAGGAATGGCAAAAAGTAATTTTAATGTCATGAAGAACATACTAACATCAAAACAAATAACACCAGGGCTAAAACTAAGAATAGCAAAATGTTACATCTTCTCAATATTCCTATATGGTGCAGAAACATGGACATTAGACAAGAAAACAGAACAGAGAACTGAAGCATTTGAAATGTGGATATGTAGAAGAATAGGTAGAATTGGATGGAAGGAAAAGAAAACAAATGATGAAGTCTTAAAACAACTAAAAATGAAAAGAGAGCTACTAAACACAATTCAAACAAGACATGCAATTTTTCTATCTATTGACCTTTCGAGCCGTAACCGGCCCATAGGGCGTAGACCAAGATACACCTTCTCCTATATGAATTTTTGTTCTAGCAGTTTTCTTTTAAAGATATTTTATCAAATCTCGCCATCTGTCTCTGTTCTGTGCAAGCAGTTCTATCTCATTGAGGGAGCCGATTCCTGCTGCTCTTGCCTCTCTCATCAATGTTCTTCTCAGTGTCTCCCTGGGTCTTCCTCTTTTTCTTTTACCTGTTGTTTCCCATATGAGGGCTTGCTTTGCTATTCGATTATTATCTCTTCTCATCACATGTCCAACGTATGACCATCGTCTTTTCTTTATTACTGAAGATATTAGTGGTTGATTGGCGATTTCTCTAATTTCCTCGTTTGTTTTGAATTCGTTCCATTCTATACCACGTATTTTCCTTAGACATTTATTTTCGAATGCGTTCAACTTTGTTTCTATATCTCTTGTTGTTTTCCAGCTTTCACACGCATACGTAAGGGTTGATAGTACATTTGATTTGAATAGCCTAAGTTTTGTGTTTGTGCTAATGAGTTTTGATTTCCACAACTTTTCAAGGCTTCTGAAAGACATTGCTGCTTTAGCCAGTCTGATTCTAATTTCTTTGCTCGTATCCCCTTCTCGATCAATGTGACTTCCAAGATAGATGAAGTGATCGATCTCTTCTACTGGTTTGTTTTCCATGTATATTTTGTCACTTGTTGGAATTAAACTTTTCATGACTTTAGTCTTTTCATGATTGACCTCAAGCCCAATTTTGCTGGCTATTGATGATAGTTCATTTGTGTTTTCCTGCATCGTTTTTATCTGATTGCTGATGAGAACTATGTCATCAGCAAAGTCCAGGTCCTCCAAATGGTCTCCTTGTATCCATTCGATGCCTTTATTACCAGTGCAGCATTTCTTCATTATGAAGTCCATAACAATTCCAAATAACAAGGGCGATAAAATACATCCTTGTTTAACCCCAGTTTCTATTGGGAAACATTCGCTCAGTCCTTCCTCTGTTCGAACTGCACATGTGTAACCATCATACATGTCTTTGATAATATTTATGATTTTTGATGGTAAGCCATATTGCTTCAGAATTTTCCACAAAGAATCTCTATGAATACTATCAAATGCTTTTTTGAAGTCGATGAAGTTAAGTACAAAAGGTTTTTGCTTTTCAATGTGTTCCTCCAATATAAGTCGTAGAGTGAAAATGTGGTCAAGACAGCTTCTCCCTTTTCTAAACCCAGCCTGTTCTTCACGCATTACTGTATCTATTGAATCCTTTATTCTATTTAGGATGATTTTACAGAATAATTTTGAGGCAACTGACAAAAGTGTCACGCCTCTCCAATTGTTACAATCTCTAAGATTGCCCTTTTTTGGGATCTTAACAATGATTCCTTTTTTCCATTTATGAGGCGTCTTCTCTGTTTTCCAAATGATGTTGAACATTTTTTGGAGATGTATTAAATTATGGCTATCAATTGCCTTGAGGATCTCAGCTGTTAACTTATCCTCTCCAGCAGCCTTGTTATTGGTCATTAGCTTTAAGGTGGTTTCTATTTCACTCAAGGTGAAGTCATCTAAATTTACATCTAATTCTGCTGCTGGTGTTTCAGCTTCAAAATCTATTAAACTGTGAGGTAGTGGACGGTTAAGAATTTCTTTGAAGTGTTCCGCCCAACGGGCTTTTATGTCTGCGCTTGTTGTTAGCATTAATCCAGATTTGTCTAGAATTGGTGTTCCACTGGATGTATAGGTGTTTGTCAGCATCTTTTGTACAGTATAAAGAGTTCTGCTGTCTCCTGTAATTGCAGCTGTCTCTGCTTTCTCTGCCAAGTTGTCTATATAAGCTCTTGTATCTCTTCTTGCCGAACTTTTCACTTTGTTGTCTAATTCTTTGTATGTTGCTTTTGCCAGAACCTTTCCAAGATCTGTCTTTACATTAGTCATGGCTCTCTTCGCTTCTCTTCTTTCTTTGATGTATTTCCATGTGGTGTCTGAGATCCAAGCTCGTTTTTCCATTTTCTTCAGTCCAGCACTTGCTTCTGCTGCTGTCATTAGTATTTTGCTCTGTGAGTCCCACATTTCATTGATATCTAAGTCTATTTCACCAAGTGCTGAATAACAATTACTTAGCTCTATGTTAAACTTTTCCTTTATTGCTTCATCTTTCAGTTTATGACTATCAATTTTATGTGTAATTGACCTCTTCTGTTGGTTTCTAAATTTTAATCTTATTTTCCCAATGCACAGGTTGTGGTCACTATTAACATCAGCACCTCTGTATGCTCTTACATCTATTAATGATGATCTGAATTGTTGTTTAATACATAGGTGGTCAATTTGATTTGATGTTCTATCATCAGGAGATATCCATGTTGTTTTGTGATGCAATTTTTGGGGCATGTTAAAAGACAACAGCCTACAAAAAGTAATCCTGGAGGGGAAAATACAAGGTAAAAGAGGCAGAGGCAGACCAAGACTAACATGGACGAGTAACATCAAAAGATAGACAAATCAGCCTATGACAACCTGCACCATCAAAGCAAGAGACAGAACAGAATGGCGCTCCATGGTAGCCAACCTTTGTTGCGGAGAAGGCACTCAATGATGATAATTATTTTATAATTATAATTGTTAAAAAAGTCCTAGAACAGAAGGTCTTTCTCAGATTTTCTGCTCAGAGCAACGACCCTTGCACTTTATTCGTTTATTCTATAATCTGTCATTAGAAAACTCCAGGGCTAGGAATATCTAAGCTCTAAACCATACAACTTTTGAAAAAGTGAAATTAAACGCACAAAAACTAGAAGCAGTTCTTCTTCTTCTTTCCTTCCTCATCTGCCATTCAGTGTCGAGGGGAGATATAATTTTCGGTCTTTTGCTCTTCTGTTCGCCTCTGCTGCTATGTTTCCTAGTGCTTCTAATATTCCATCGATCCATCATTTTCATGGTCGACCCTTGGGTCTGCGTGTTGTTCTCACAATGTTTGTTGAAGGCTCGTTGTGTTGTGTTTTGATTTTTGAACTAGGAAATGTGTTGCAGCTTATAATGAGACCACAACATTTGTGATTTTTGGAAATGTGTTGCAGCTTATAATGAGACCACAACATTTGTGATTTTTGGAAATGTGTTGCAGCTTATAATGTACCACAACATTTGTTTTTTTTTAGAAATGTGTTGCAGCTTATAATGAGACCACAACATTTGTGATTTTTAGAAATGTGTTGCAGCTTATAATGAAATGAGACCACAACATTTGTGATTTTTGGAAATGTGTTGCAGCTTATAATGAGACCGTAACACTTGTGCTTTTCAGCACAACACATCTTACTTAGTGTGCAATAGTTTTTTAGAGGGTTTAACATCCTTCTTCAACATTTACTTAAACCAGGTTAAGTGGATTGTTTCCAGGGCAAACATTTTGAGGTAGACAAAGTCATAACACTGAGTGTTATTACTTAAAAAAATGTGTACATGGTTGAAAAATATGGACACTAATGCCCGGTACTCTATAAATGCCACTCTCAAGGTATAATTGGGTTCATTTTCTTTTCCTATCTCTTCTCTTCTCTTCTCTTCTCTTCTCTTCTCTTCTCTTCTCTTCTCTTCTCTTCTCTTCTCTTCTCTTCTCTTCTCTTCTCTTCTCTTCTCTTCTCTTCTCTTCTCTTCTCTTCTCTTCTCTTCTCTTCTCTTCTCTTCTCTTCTCTTCTCTTCTCTTCTCTTCTCTTCTCTTCTCTTCTCTTCTCTTCTCTTCTCTTCTCTTCTCTTCTCTTCTCTTCTCTTCTCTTCCCTTCCCTTCCCTTCCCTTCCCTTCCCTTCCCTTCCCCTCCCCTCCCCTCCCCTCCCCTCCCCTCCCCTCCCCTCCCCTCACCTCACCTTCCCTTCCCTTCCCTTCTCCTCCCCTCCTCTCCTCTCCTTTCCCTCTCCTCTCCTCTCCTCTCCTTTCCCCTCCCCTCCCCTCCCCTCTCCTTTCCCCTCCCCTCTCCTCTCCTCTCCTCTTATCTTTTCTTATCTGCTAGTTTATTATTTAGATGTAAAAAAATAATGCCAGTGAAAATATGGTCATTCCATGGAAGTAAAATGTTCCAGTTTTAGCTCCCATGAACTGTTGTTTTATCTGTTTGTTGTTTTATTTCAGGCAACATCACCAATAGCTAGCTTGTTTATTACAATGCAGCACAACCTTACAATCAATGGTATGTATCCACAGCCAGCTACAATCACAGTTTTTCTACACTTTTCCTGAACAATATAGGTTGAATTGTGTTAGTATATTGTTTATGTTATTGGTAAACAATATTTAAAATTGTTGAGGTAATAAGTATGAAGAAAATGGCAGAACCAACAAAACTGAGCCAATATGATTAAGCCAAAATAGTGATACAGCTTTGTAAACTAAAATAATCAATGTTAAATCATCATTCAATATATTCCAGCTGTTCCCTTTTCATTACATGGCCAAAAAATGATGATTGTTTCTTCCTAATATTGGAAATTAGCTCTCTTTTGCTTTGGCCCCTCTTTCAGAACATTTTCATTACTCTTTTTAACTGTCCATGGTATTCTCAACATTCTTCTGTAAAACCACATTTCTAGAGACTCCAGTGATTTTCTTGTCTGTTGTCCTATTATCATTAGAAATCAACATTAGAAGCATTAAATGCTGCATGCAGACATTCAATATGGTATTCAACATTTCCTTGGCATAATGGAGGGCTTTTCCTGCAATGTTCCCTTTCGTTATTACAACTAGTAAAATAGGGAAAAACTTTCTTTAAAACACATAGTATACATTACTGAACTAATCCCTGGATGTTTGCACCCAGAAGAGTCTGCAACCAGAGCAGCAGAAAATGGGGTACAGGTATCTTTATAAGCCCTAAAAATATTGTACGCAGACATGGTTATGCGCAACAACAAGACTGATGACTGGGTAGTCTAGAGGTAAAATGTTGGTCTCAGTACAGGAAGGACCCAGGTTCAAAGCCCATCAGGAAACTATATGGACTATGGCAAGAATTATAAAAGACAGTAAAATGTATGCAGGAAACAACATTGCAGATATAGGCAATACTTCAGACAAATGAAAGGTAGATAGAAAGCCCACCAGAAGCTGTGGTTATTTTTAAAAAATAGGAAGAATTAATTCAGGTTTCATTATGATGTTACACTGCCCTGATCTCTTGAGTAGTGAGATCTGATGTCTAGCCGTCTTGGATAACGGCAATAAACATGAGGTCTGTGTGCACTCATGCATGTTAAAGATCCCTTAGCTGTAAAAATTGAAAAGATTAGCCCATAAATATGGCCCTACCCAGGCAAATTTGTCAACAAAAAAATCTACCCATACTGTGGATCCTATGCTGTGCTACAGAGTTCGTGCACGTTGGCCAGGATTCTCCTAGGATTTTCTCAAGGTGGATATCGGAACACCTATGGTTCATCTGGTGTGTGGTGATGGTGATCCTAACAACAACAACACAGGACATTCTTAAAACATAATTTTAAAGCATTAGCAATCAGCCCAAGAAAGGTGGCTTGAAAGACTATTAAGAATTAAAGGGGTATACCGCTACTGTCCATGTCATGTGAAACTTTTAGTGGGATCATTTACTATTGATTGTCAGGTTCCATAGTAAACCAGTTGCAAATAGGGTAGCAAGGTTTTAGGAATAGAATATTGTGTAATAGCCATATATTTACATTGAGACAGATTGTAGGACAGAGTGGGGAGTGATTAGTCCTGTTATATGGCTGTGAAACATGGAGAAAAACCAAAATTACAGCCACGAGGATACAGACTTTCTTAAATGGATGCTTATGCAGAATAAAGAGATGGATATGACAGGACAAAATCACTAATTTAGAACTATGTGAAAGCTCCAGAGAAATACAGTGGACAAAGGGATAAGACAACAATGGTTATGTTGTATAGGGCACACACTGCGGAAGCCAACTGGGAGTAATATACTACAAACTCCTTTAAGAATCCCCAGAGGAAGAGACAAAGAGGAAGGCCGAAATGTACTTGAAGAAGACAGATGGAAGCAGAGATGAAAAGGATGGAGAAGTCATGAAAACAGTTTTAATAAAATGGCAAGAAACAGGACTGCTCAAAATGTTTATTGAAGACCTATGCTCTGCAGAGAGTTGAAAGGAAGAAGAAAGAGTGGAATGTGCTTCTTTATGCCTACTTTACTGATTTGAAAAAAGCTTTTAATAGTGCTCATAGAGAATCTCTCTGGAAAATACTCAGACACCATGACATTCCTTTATAAATCATGACTTTTGTTAAGACCATGCAGCAATTTCCTATCCCATGTGATAAGTGATAATTTCCTCATTAAAAACCTTGTACAATCACAAATGGAGTTAAACGGTGATTATTCTGTCACCATTCTTATTTTCACTTTTCAGTGATTAGACAATGCGGTCAAATAAGAGGAAAAGGAATTAAATGGAAACAACAAATTAATGGGATGATCTTTAACAAGAAGTTAATGGATGAACCATAATAGCAAGTTAATGAGACGAACCATAATAACAAGTTAATGGGATGAACCATAATAACAAGTTAATGGGATGAACCATAATAGCAAGTTAATGAGACGAACCATAATAACAAGTTAATGGGATGAACCATAATAGCAAGTTAATGAGACGAACCATAATAACAAGTTAATGGGATGAACCATAATAGCAAGTTAATGAGACGAACCATAATAACAAGTTAATTGGATGAACCATAATAGCAAGTTAATGTGATGAACCATAATAAACAAGTTAATGGGATGAACCATAATAACAAGTTAATGAGACGAACCATAATAAGTTAATGGGATGAACCATAATAACAAGTTAATGGGATGAACCATAATAGCAAGTTAATGAGACGAACCATAATAACAAGTTAATTGGATGAACCATAATAGCAAGTTAATGAGACGAACCATAATAACAAGTTAATGGGATGAACCATAATAACAAGTTAATGAGACGAACCATAATAACAAGTTAATGGGATGAACCATAATAACAAGTTAATGGGATGAACCATAATAACAAGTTAATGGGACGAACCATAATAGCAAGTTAATGAGACGAACCATAATAACAAGTTAATGGGATGAACCATAATAGCAAGTTAATGAGACGAACCATAATAACAAGTTAATGGGATGAACCATAATAGCAAGTTAATGAGACGAACCATAATAACAAGTTATGGGATGAACCATAATAACAAGTTAATGCGATGAACCATAATAACAAGTTAATGGGACGAACCATAATAGCAAGTTAATGAGACGAACCATAATAACAAGTTAATGGGATGAACCATAAATAACAAGTTAATGAGACGAACCATAATAACAAGTTAATGGGATGAACCATAATAACAAGTTAATGGGATGAACCATAATAACAAGTTAATGGGATGAACCATAATAAGTTAATGGGATGAAACATAATAACAAGTTAATTAGATGAACCATAACAACAAGTTAATGGGGCCATGTATATTTATCATAGGAGTAATCTTATGGATCTTTTCTATGAAATACAAATATGTGGATAATGAAATCTTTCCTGTGATATTGAATGAACATGTACTTAATAATAGTTCATATATGATATTGAATGAATATGTACTTAAAATAATAGTTGATGTTGAATGAACATGTACTGAATAATAGTTCATATATAATATTGAATGAATATGTAGTTAATAATAGTTGATATATGATGTTGAATGAACGTCTACTTAATAATATTTCATATATGATATTGAATGAACATATACTTAATAATAGTTGATATATGATGTTGAATGAAGATGTACTTAATAAAAAAAAAAAAAGTAAAGTACCCCCGTCGCGCCAAGTGGCCTATAGGGAATATGGTGTTAGTGACCATAAATTTTACAGACCTTCGGCACATGATTTTTAGGGTAATGTGGTCGGTATTACGCCCGTGCCACTTCACTTTCCCATAAAAAAATCCGGTACCCATTAAAGGCTGGGTGAACCCGGAAGCTGTCGGTTGGGATCAAACCTACCCTTTGTCCTTTGTAGTCCAGTTCACTAGACTACATGGTGTACTGAGCTGTCGCGGCTCCCATGTACTTAATAATATTTGATATATGATACTGAATGAACATGTACTTAATAATAGTTGATATATGATGTTGAATGAACGTGTACTTATTAATAGTTTTTATATGATGTTGAATGAACATGTACTTATTAATAGTTGATGAGTGTTCTAATCAACATGTACTTATTAATAGTTGATGAGTGTTCTAATCAACATGTACTTATTAATAGTTGATGAGTGTTCTAATCAACATGTACTTTTCAGATACAGACAACATTCAGCAAACTGTCTATTCACCAGGGAGTAGAGACCTGTTTACTGTGTCGTTTTACTTTCTTATTTGCATTGTCATACATGCTGTTATTCAAGAGTACATTCTTGATGTAAGTGCTTGTGTATTTATATTTTTACTGGCATTAGATACAAAAATATAAATTTTTAACCATCTCTATATACAGATTAATATTTTTAACAATTCACGGTTGAGAGTGGTCAAGACTTAGGTCTTGTGATTGCTTATGTAAAAGTCATTCATTTTAACACTTAGTAGTTGTTTTCAATGCAAAATGGCTCAGACAAAAACAGTTTTAACAAGAAAATGAAAGAGGCCAAAGCAAAAAGAGAGCTAATTTCCAAATTAGGAAGAAACCATCATTTTTTTGACCATATAATGAGAAGGAAACAGCTGGAATATATTGTGACAACTGGGAAAGTTGAGGGACGGAGAAATAGAAGCAAAGAGAAAAGATACCAGACAGCTTAAGAGAATGGCTTAGCAGAAGTTCAACAACAGAAATGATAAATATCTGTCAAGTTTGAAAGTTGTGGAGAGACATAATCCCCTTTGCCAGCAGGCATGACACTTGATGATGATGATGAGGAGTTGTTTTCAGCAAGCCCAAATGGCAACCATAGAGATTTAAAAAAAAAAAATAGGCAGACTCGGAGAAACACTAAAAATAATTTAAAAAAACTGAGGCGAGAAGCAATATCAGCAGGCTTAAGCTCCCTTACCAAGCCTGAGAGACTCAGTCATAACAGGGACTTGTTGTGAGATACGGGTCCTGTGCAAGGTCTGACACTTGATAGCAAAGATCATCAGACATGGAGAATGTATCATTTCTGTCCTATGTGCTGTCTTTGGCAATAAAGGACAATAGGTAAATATATTCCAAGTCCGACTTGTTGCAGGAGCTACTGAGTTAAGTGCTCAGTGCACACCCTGAGCTGTGTGTCTCATCCGTTTTGATCATGTTTCGATATTCCAATTGTTTTCGATGAATGATGATTGGTTATTGGTTATGGAATTGGTTATGGATGATATCGTATGATAAGGTTCAGATGGCTGTGTTCACTTTCTGTGCAGTTTCACCTTATGTCTTTTGGCGTGTGCTGAGACTGCTATGATGGGGACTACAGTTACCTTTCTTTGTTTGAGAGATGAGTTAGCAATTCAGATAATTCCACTGGCACTGGCGGTTGAGCAATTAATTAATCACCATCGAGTGCCGTCTCCGCAACAAAGGTTGGCTACCATGGAGCGCCATTCTGCTCTGTCTCTTGCTTTGATGGTGCAGCTTGTCATAGGCTGATTTGTCCATCTTTTGATGTTACTCGTCTGTGTCAGTCTTGGTCTGCCTCTGCCTTTTTTACCTTGTATTTTCCCCTCCAGGATTACTTTTAGTAGGCTGTTGTGTCTTTTAACGTAGCCCAAAAATCACATTTGTCTTGTTTGAATTGTGCTTAGTAGTTCTCTTTTCATTTTTAGTTGCTTTAAGACTTCATTGTTTGTTTTCTTTTCCTTCCATCCAATTCTACCTATTCTTCTATATATCCACATTTCAAAGGCTTCAATTCTCTGTTCTGTTTTCTTGTCTAATGTCCATGTTTCTGCACCATATAGGAATATTGAGAAGATGTAACATTTTGCTATTCTTAGTATTAGCCCTGGTGTTATTTGTTTGAGCAATTAGGGATTTTAATTCGTTTGCAGTGATACCGGGGCCTTCCTTAACCATAACCATAATTCAGGAGATAGGTAGACTGTTGTTTTAATTACAGCAACATGAGCCACTGAAATATGCAGATTTGGTGTATTTCTAATTAAAAATTTTATTCATATGAAAACATGAGTACTTTTATTTTGCATACTTAATTTTCGTAGAAAATGCCAGCTTTATTTAACAATTGTTTTTGCAACACTCACAAAAGAGTGTTTGTGCTTTTGCAAGAAAGTTTGGGAATTTTTACACCCCCTTGCAAGAAATGTTACTGTACGCAAACTATCAACAAACTATGTTCTGTAGTTCAGGTATTACTGGCTTCTCTTCAGTTTTATCTCAAATTTCCAAAAATAAATTGGTGTCTCATAAATTACATTAGATTTGATGGTATAAGGCTATATTGGGAGCATCCCATAATTATTTTAGTAATTGAGTAAAATTGATCATGTGATCTAGTGCACATAATAATGGCTACCTAGTGGGGACAAACTAAAGAAATAGAAAATAAATTTGATGCATATGAGAACAAATGCCCCAGGATATTTTTATGTACCATGGCATTTAAGACGTGCAGAAATAAGAGAAATGACAGAGTTCTAAATTTATCACTGTATCAAGAGAAGAAGGTGGTCATATGTTGGCCACATGATGAGAAGAGACAATAAGAGAATCTCAAAGCAGGCCCTCAAATGGGAACCAGAGGGTAAAAGAGAAAAAGAGGCACACCTAGAGAAACATTAAACAGAACACTGAAAGAAGAGGCAACAACAGCATGTTTCAACTCCCTTGCCGAGATTGAACTCGCCTAGAGCAGAGATGTGTGGTGGGATGGGTCCTGTGCAAGGTCTGATGATTGATAACAAAGTCGTCGGACAGTCTAGAATTTCTGCCTTATGTGCCATCTTCGACTGAAAGGGACAATAGATAGATAATGGGGACATCTTATTTAGTGTTGAAGTTTCACATAGATGATCATGCTGTTCCAGAGTAAAGAGAAAGCATCTGTTTAGCACTGTATGCTTTTCAAACTTTCAGCTATGACTGTAAAAGATACATTTTAATCCTCTCTGTGTTATTCTATTAAAATATTTATTTTGACCTCTTTGCTATTTTTGTTATCATCATCAAGTACCATGCCTGCTGGCGTAGGTGATCATGTCTCTCCACAACTTTCTATCTCGACAGTTATTTATCATTTCTGTTGTTGACCTTCTGCCAAACCATTCTCTTAAGCTGCCTGGTATCTTTTCTCTTTGCTTCCCTCTATGTCTTTGTCCCTCAATTTTTCCAGTTGTTACAATATATTCCAGCTGTTACCTTCTCATTACATGGCCAAAAAATGATGATTGTTTCTTCCTAATATTGGATATTAGCTCTCTCTTTGCTTTAGCCTCTTTCAGAATGTTTTCATTACTCTTTCTTAGCTGTCTGTGGTATTCTCAACATTCCTCTGTAAAACCACATTTCTACAGACTACAGTGATTTCTTGTCTGTTGTCCTATTGTCCATGATTCACATCCATATGTTAAGACTGGCTCTACATTAGATTTAAGAACTCTTTTTCTTGTTTCTATTGTCAAAAATGGATTGCATAGTATCTTGAACTGAACCAATTGGACATTGCTAAAACTGGCCTTTACTGTTTAAATGCACCCAAATGCAGACCAAATGAGACAGCTGAAAATAAAAGAGAGAAAACATTTTGATTTTCCAACCCAGAGCAGTATATGCCTCTGTCTCCCAACAGACAAAATCTCTAGCAAGAACTGAACTGTAGGTACTCCAACTACCTCATGGGAAGTGCATCACTTGTAGCTAGAGTTGTCTTTACCTATCAAACTTGCAATGCTAGTAACTTCTAGTGACACCAGCCATCTACAATATACACTCCTCTCAGCAACAGAATAAAAGAGGACATGTACCTTTGTACAAAAGAATTGGCTGTAAAAAGCAACTAGTTCACAGCTGTAGGGGATCAATCCCAGCTTATAAGTTTAATGTTTGTGTGCATTTGTCTTTCTTTTTGATGTCTCTTTTTTCCCTCCGGATACTCAGAGTAGCCTATGTTGTGTTAATGACATATTCAAATGAATGTATTTCCTATCATCAAATTTGTGCATATACTATGTGTCAAAATAATTACTAACATATTTGATTAATTGATCACATTTATTTTCTGTTCTAGAAACTCAACCGAAAAATGCACTTGTCGAAGATCAAACACAGCAAATTTAATGAGTCAGGCCAACTCTTGATTTTCTTTCTGGCTTCTGCAATTTGGGGGCAGATATCTTGTTTAGAGTAAGTACATGCATCAGTGAGAGCATCACTAGCATAGTAGTAGTGTACTGGCTTAACAATACAGTGGATGAGAGTTCAAACACAGTTTGACATTCTTCAATTTTACCAAGGTGAGAAGGTAATAGGTACATGACTCACTGAGTTGGGGAAATTAATAACAGGAAGTGCATTTGTCCCCTCATTAAAAAATTTGGTGGTTTAATGTGGTGAAATTATATACTTCTCTTTGCGGCAATGGGGCATATTTCATAGGATATTGTTTACTTGACTTTACATGCATCATCATTGTTATCAAACTTTGAACATAAGGATTACATGTCTTTAACAAGAATTTACGGTTGTAGAGTAAAGAAGGAAAAGATCTTAACATTTTAATAAAACAATAAGACACAGAAAAGCTGTCCAAGGTTTTCTATAAGGTCTTTTTGTTTTCTTTTATTATATTTGTCAGTTTTTCTGTCTGTGGACAATGTTTTTGTGTCTATCTTCACTCGACTTCTTTGCATTCTATCATGCAAATTTTATCAGCATCCTGTTGCCATAATAGGGATAGAAATGACACTATGATGTGACATGAGTCAACTGCATGGTCAGCACTTGTATTTGTTTGTATCCTGATTGTATGTAAAAATGAATGTTACTTGACACTGTTCCATGACCGATGCATTTCATCTTCAGCAGGCTGAATCTTTATTTTTGCAGTAATTTTTCTTCGCATAGAAGTTAAAAGCAAGTTACTTTCTTTTGTCATTTCTTTCTGTCATCGTGGGTAAAGAATTATCAGAGGGAGCTCTCATCCTGCAACTTTATTTCAGTTTAGTTGTAGGTCCACCTAAAATATAAGATTAGACTATTGTGCTCAATGGTAATATCAGTATTTTCTGTTGTGAAACATGCAGAATTAAAAAAAGGAAGGAGGCGAAGGTGCGCCTCCCAGCACCAGAGCTGGAAGTTGTCAGCGATCCACAGGATTTTTCAGTAGCATTGTTTCAACTTACTTGTTTAGTTTCTTACATCAGCAGAGAAAAAGAAGTTAACCTTAGATGACGATACACATATGTGGGTGACATTTTCATATCGTTGTAAAAATAACTGCGACTTAAATGTCACATTTGGGTACCAAAAAAATAGCATTTTCTTTGAGCTTTTGCTACACAACTGTGTGTTTTACCCAAGCAGACACATGACATGGGAATGGATGATGTAATAATTTTCTGGGTTACATATGTTCGGTTCCATTAAAAGCGTCATTCATCCTGAGTTACAAAGGTTTGTTTGATGACCCGTCAATGTCCATTTTCCCCCATCATAAAAAAAAAATGAATTTCTGGAAATTTCTTGGAAATTTATTTTTAAAAAGCGGGCCACTTTCTACGATACCGTCATAATTTTTAACCACGCACCTGAAAAAAAAATCCAACACCAAAGGAAACAAATGAAACATTCAGGGGTCACCAGAAGTAGTAATTAGAAAGGGAGAGGCGGGGAACAATCGCCAGCAGCAGACTCATTTCAAAAATTTGTATTTTGAGACTGTAATTTATACAGCAAAAGTCATAATCTAGGATGTCAAGGGTGAAGCTGGTATGGGCCTGTGATAAAATATAACAAGTAAGTTCTGACTAGAAAACAGTGATAGGGAAGGCAGAGAAGTAGTCAAAGAGGCATTATATCAAAGACCGGATTTGTGGGGGATGTTTGAGCCATCTAGATGCTGGTACACAACAGGAAAGAATTGAGAGCTTGTTTATCAATTTCTTGTGTCTAAAGGCTCCCTGGAGAATTAACGGATCAGGCATTGTAAGTCTCTATGGTACTGTCTGATATTGTCTTTCTGGTACTGGTTCTTTCAGAGGGTTGTCAAATATGACTGGCAATTAAAGAGAAGATCAAGTAATGTATTAGATATGACTGGCAATTAAAGAGAAGATCAAGTAATGTATCAGATATGACTGGCAATTAAAGAGAAGATCAAATAATGTATCAGATATGACTGACAATTAAAGAGAAGATCAAGTAATGTATTAGATATGACTGACAATTAAAGAGAAGATTAAGTAATGTATTAGATATGACTGACAATTAAAGAGAAGATTAAGTAATGTATTAGATATGACTGACAATTAAAGAGAAGATTAAGTAATGTATCAGATATGACTGACAATTAAAGAGAAGATCAAGTAATGTATTAGATATGACTGGCAATTAAAGAGGAGATCAAATAATGTATTAGATATGACTGGCAATTAAAGAGATGATCAAATAATGTATCAGATATGACTGACAATTAAAGAGAAGATCAAGTAATGTATCAGACATGACTGACAATTGAAGAGAAGATCAAGTAATGTATCAGATATGACTGACAATTAAGTTTAAAGAGAAGATCAAGTAATGTATCAGATATGACTGACAATTAAAGAGGAGATCAAGTTATGGTAGAGGGTGATTCCTCGATGTAGTTTTCTTCTATCTATCTATTGATCATTCGAGCCATAGCCGGCCCATAGGGCATAGACCGAGATACTCTTTCTCTTATCTACATTTTTATTCTAGCAGTTTTAAATCTTTTAAAGATATTTTATCAAATCTCACCGTTTGTCTCTGTTCTGTGCAAGCAGCTCTATCTCATTGAGGGAGCCAATTCCTGCTGCTTTTGCCTCTCTCATCAATGTTCTTCTCAGTGTCTCTCAGGGTTGGCCTCTTTCCTCTTACCTATTGTTTCCTACATGAGGGCTTGCTTTGTTATTTGGTTATTATCTCTTCTCATCACATGTTCAACATATGACCATCGTCTTTTCTTTATTACTGAAGATATTAGTGGTTGATTGGCGATTTCTCTAATTTCCTCATTTGTTTTGAATTCGTTCCACGCTATACCAAGTATTTTCCTTAGATATTTATTTTCGAATGCATTCAACTTTGTTTCTTTGTCTCATGTTGTTTTCCAGCTCTCACATGCATACGTAAGGGTTGATAGTACATTTGATTTGAATAGTCTAAGTTTTGTGTTTGTGCTGATGAGTTTTGATTTCCACAACTTTTCAAGGCTTCTTAAAAGACATTGCTGCTTTAGCTATTCTGATTCTAATTTCTTTGCTTGTATCCCCTTCTCGATCAATGTGACTTCCAAGATAGATAAAGTGATTGATTTCTTCCACTGGTTTGTTTTCCATGTATATTTTGTCGTCTGTTGGAATTAAGCTTTTCATGACTTTAGTCTTTTCATGATTGATCTCAAGCCCAATTTTGCTGGCTATTGATGGTAGCTCATTTGTGTTTTCCTGCATCGTTTTATCTGACTGCTGATGAGGACTATGTCATCAGCAAAGTCACGGTTCTCCAAATGGTCTCCTTGTATCCTTTCGATGCCTTTGTTACCAGTGCTGCATTTCTTCATTATGAAGTCCATAACAGCTGCAAATAACTAGGGCGGTAAAATACATCCTTGTTTAACCCCAGTTTCTATGGGAAAACATTCGCTCAGTCCTTCCTCTGTATGAACTGCACATGTGTAGCCATCATACATGTCATTGATAATATTTATGATTTTTGATGGAATGCCATATTGCTTCAGAATTTCCCACAAAGAATCTCTATGAATGCTGTCAAATGCTTTTATGAAGTTAAGTACAAAAGAGTACACAAGTTTTCTTAGGGATGCAAAATTGTTTTAAAAAAATGTAGTAACAATAGATTTTTAAAAAAGCAGGTCATGGAATACTTGCCATAATAGTTGGTGCTGCATCCCATGCTATTCTATATTTTGATCTCATTTCTAGTTTCTCCCTTTTGATCTATACTGCTCCCAAGAACCCGCGCTATTGATACCACTGAATAAATACTCAATTATAGGTGAGAACACAGCAAGTGAACTCACATTAAAATTATGAACACTGCTTTTATTTTGCAGGAGAATTATGTGACAAGCATCAATCAGCTATGGGTTGGATATCCTCATTCTAACTTACCGTAAGTGTTGATGTGAAAATACCATTACTACTTCACCATTAAAACGTATTAGAAAGGATTTGCTAAGTAATTTAATCACATATTTAATCTTATTAATGATATTGGTAACAATTAAGCTAACATATAACGATATTGGCAACAATTAAGCTAACACATAATGATATTGGCAACAATTAAGCTAACATATAACCTGTGTTATCATTTTAGAAATTTTATTCCATTCTTTTTCCCATTCTATTTTTGGTTTTCTGTGTTCTCTCTTTCCTTCCAACTCTCTCACACATTATCTTACACTCTCTTCTTCCTCTCTTCACCTTCAATCACTCTAACTGTATGCCTTCTTTATGCTGGCTCTCTCTATCCCCTCCTCTATTCTCTGCTCTTTCTCCAAACCTTCCACCTTATCTCAGTACCTCTCTCTCTCACTCTTACTCTTTCTCGCTTTCTTTCTGAAGCTTTCTTTCCCTCACGCTCTTTCTCACTGTCAATGGATGTACTTTATAGGAAAAACGACAGACCAAAGACAACACGTGGGAGAACAGATTAAGTGGAGATTGATACATGGTGTAATCACACGTGGGAGAACAGATTAAGTGGAGATTGATACATGGTGTAGATCACACGTGGGAGAACAGATTAAGTGGAGATTGATACATGGTGTAGATCAAGGTTAGGGCCCTCTGTGGAGGATGACCAACAACTGAGCAAGACGGAGATATTTTTGTTTCCCTATCATCATCATCAAGTATCATGCCTGCTGGCATCATGTGATCAAATCTTATTCTTAAAAAAAGAAGAAACAAATATGTTAAAATCTTGTTCTTGTAAAAGTTGTATATAGAACCAGCCAGGGTAGAGATGCCAATAACACTTGGTCTGAAAGTGGTCAAAGATGCATAGATGACAATTTGTGTCAGGTGTGGAGGGAGCAGCTGATAAAGGTACTACTCCACCTGCATGCCATGCATCATGAAATAGACAAACCAGTCTTGATAAGTGAGTGAAGATTGAAGAGGAAGGACAACCCAGTCTGTAAAAAATGCAAGGCTAAGTTATTGGTCCATAGAATTGGAAGTGAAAACAGAGAGAAAGAGTAATGGCCCCTGTTAACTAGATTAAAATACTTTCAGCTGTAGATTATATGGGATTACCTTCTACTATATATAACTTGTATCCATTTGGCAGGTTTATTGTGAAGTTTTTCTTCATTATCCAAATTGCCTATTGGATTCACAGTTATCCAGAGCTTTATTTCCAGAAAGTGAGAAAGGTAAGTCTGGTATCCTTCTCTTCTTCTGTCTTTAAGAAGTAGGACAACAAAGTTGCTAATTTAGATCTCCAGAATGATGCTAATTTAGATCTTCAGAATGTTGCTAATTTAGATCTTCAAAATGATGCTAATTTAGTTCTCCAGAATGCTGCTAATTTAGTTCTCCAGAATATTGCTAATTTAGATCTTCAGAATGCTGCTAATTTAGATCTTCAGAATGTTGCTAATTTAGATCTTCAGAATGCTGCTAATTTAGTTCTCCAGAATGCTGCTAATTTAGATCTCCAGAATGTTGCTAATTTAGATCTCCAGAATGCTGCTAATTTAGATCTCCAGAATGCTGCTAATTTAGATCTCCAGAATGCTGCTAATTTAGATCTCCAGAATGCTGCTAATTTAGTTCTCCAGAATGTTGCTAATTTAGATCTCCAAAATGCTGCTAATTTAGATCTCCAGAATGCTGCTAATTTAGTTCTCCAGAATGTTGCTAATTTAGATCTCCAGAATGTTGCTAATTTAGATCTTCAGAATGCTGCTAATTTAGATCTCCAGAATGCTGCTAATTTAGATCTCTAGAATGTTGCTAATTTAGATCTTCAGAATGTTGCTAATTTATATCTCCAAAATGCTGCTAATTTAGATCTCCAGAATGCTGCTAATTTAGTTCTCCAGAATGTTGCTAATTTAGATCTTCAGAATGTTGCTAATTTAGATCTTCAGAATGCTGCTAATTTAGATCTCCAGAATGTTGCTAATTTAGATCTCCAGAATGCTGCTCACAGTTGTATGTCACTGATACTTCAGTTGATTTGCCCATTTGTGACTTTCCAGGAAGCACACATTTCCATGCTTCTTCTATTATCTATCTATCTATCTATCTATCTATCTATCTATCTATCTATCTATCTATCTATCTATCTATCTATCTATCTATCTATCTATCTATCTATCTATCTATCTATCTATCTATCTATCTATCTATCTATCTATCTATCTATCTATCTATCTATCTATCTATCTATCTATCTATCTATCTATCTATCTATCTATCTATCTATCTATCTATCTATCTATCTATCTATCTATCTATCTATCTATCTATCTATCTATCTATCTATCTATCTATCTATCTATCTATCTATCTATCTATCTATCTATCTATCTATCTATCTATCTATCTATCTATCTATCTATCTATCTATCTATATCTATCTATCTATCTATCTATCTATCTATCTATCTATCTATCTTCTATCTATCTATCTATCTATCTATCTATCTATCTATCTATCTATCTATCTATCTATCTATCTATCTATCTATCTATCTATCTATCTATCTATCTATCTATCTATCTATCTATCTATCTATCTATCTATCTATCTATCTATCTATCTATCTATCTATCTATCTATCTATCTATCTATCTATCTATCTATCTATCTATCTATCTATCTATCTATCTATCTATCTATCTATCTATCTATCTATCTATCTATCTATCTATCTATCTATCTATCTATCTATCTAATCTCTATCTATCTATCTATCTATCTATCTATCTCTATCTATCTATCTATCTATCTATCTATCTATCTATCTATCTATCTATCTATCTATCTATCTATCTATCTATCTATCTATCTATCTATCTATCTATCTATCTATCTATCTATCTATCTATCTATCTATCTATCTATCTATCTATCTATTGACCTTTCGAGCCGTAACCGGCCCATAGGGCGTAGACCAATCTATTGACCTTTCGAGCCGTAACCGGCCCATAGGGCGTAGACCAAGATACACCTTCTCCTATATGAATTTTTTGTTCTAGCAGTTTTCTTTTAAAGATATTTTATCAAATCTCGCCATCTGTCCCTGTTCTGTGCAAGCAGTTCTATCTCATTGAGGGAGCCGATTCCTGCTGCTCTTGCCTCTCTCATCAATGTTCTTCTCAGTGTCTCCCTGGGTCTTCCTCTTTTTCTTTTACCTGTTGTTTCCCATATGAGGGCTTGCTTTGCTATTCGATTATTATCTCTTCTCATCACATGTCCAACGTAGCACCATTGTCTTTTCTTTATTACTGAAGATATTAGTGGTTGATTGGCGATTTCTCTAATTTCCTCGTTTGTTTTGAATTCGTTCCATTCTATACCAAGTATTTTCCTTAGACATTTATTTTCAAATGCGTTCAACTTTGTTTCTATATCTCTTGTTGTTTTCCAGCTTTCACACGCATACGTAAGGGTTGATAGTACATTTGATTTGAATAGCCTAAGTTTTGTGTTTGTGCTGATGAGTTTTGATTTCCACAACTTTTCAAGGCTTTTGAAAGACATTGCTGCTTTAGCCATTCTGATTCTAATTTCTTTGCTCGTATCCCCTTCTCGATCAATGTGACTTCCAAGATAGATAAAGTGATCGATCTCTTCTACTGGTTTGTTTTCCATGTATATTTTGTCACTTGTTGGAATTAAACTTTTCATGACTTTAGTCTTTTCATGATTGACCTCAAGCCCAATTTTGCTGGCTATTGATGATAGTTCATTTGTGTTTTCCTGCATCGTTTTTATCTGACTGCTGATGAGAACTATGTCATCAGCAAAGTCGAGGTCCTCCAAATGGTCTCCTTGTATCCATTCGATGCCTTTATTACCAGTGCAGCATTTCTTCATTATGAAGTCCATAACAATTCCAAATAACAAGGGCGATAAAATACATCCATGTTTAACCCCAGTTTCTATTGGGAAACATTCGCTCAGTCCTTCCTCTGTTCGAACTGCACATGTGTAACCATCATACATGTCTTTGATAATATTTATTATTTTTGATGGTAAACCATATTGCTTCAGAATTTTCTTCTATTATTTCTTCTATTATACACACACTTATTAGAAGTTGTATTTTAAAAATGAAAACTCGAAGTTAAAGTTTTAATATTGCATCCCCAAAACTCTTTGATCTTTTTTGTTACGAGCATTAACCACTAAAATACCATTCCTACATAAATATTTACCTGCTGAAGAGAAGATCTGAGCATCTGTGGACATGTTCAGAGTGCAATGATGATGACCCACAAATAACTCAATATTGACTTGAGCTAACAATTTCTTGTTTTGTGTCTGGTGTCACAAATTGAAACCACTTATATAAAATAGCAGATTTAAGAATGTGGGGAATGTACTAGGCTTGGGACATCTTCATTCATAATGCTGCACATTTTCCAAAACTGTCATTTTAAGATGAAAACAAACAGCTGAGCTAGTCTAGGTCCCAAGAGGAATCATATTGGGCCTGCATTTGAATATCTGCAGACAAAATTTGAACAGCATCTTCTTCTTAGAATTCACTTTTTAAGTTAGCATTTTAAGTTTAGTTAAGCTAGCTCTAGAGAGAGCTAGACATTGGAACTTACTACTCAGAGAGGGCTAGACATAGGATCTCACTACTCAGAGAGAGCTAGACATTGGATCTTACTACTCAGAGAGGGCTAGACATCATATCTCATTACTCAGAGAGGGCTAGACATTGGATCTTACTACTCAGAGAAGGCTAGACATCAGATCTTACTACTCAGAGAGAGCTAGACATAGGATCTTACTACTCAGAGAGGGCTAGACATCGGATCTTACTACTCAGAGAGGGCTAGACATTGGATCTTACTACTCAGAGAAGGCTAGACATCGGATCTTACTACTCAGAGAGAGTTAGACATTGGATCTCACTACTCAGAGAGAGCTAGACATTGGATCTCACTACTCAGAGAGAGCTAGACATTGGATCTTACTACTCAGAGAGAGCTAGACATTAGATCTTACTACTCAGAGAGAGCTAGACATAGGATCTCACTACTCAGAGAGAGCTAGACATTGGATCTTACTACTCAGAGAGGGCTAGACATAGGATCTCACTACTCAGAGAGAGCTAGACATTGGATCTTACTACTCAGAGAGGGCTAGACATAGGATCTCACTACTCAGAGAGAGCTAGACATTGGATCTTACTACTCAGAGAGGGCTAGACATCATATCTCATTACTCAGAGAGGGCTAGACATTGGATCTTACTACTCAGAGAAGGCTAGACATCAGATCTTACTACTCAGAGAGAGCTAGACATTGGATCTTACTACTCAGAGAGGGCTAGAGGATCTCACTACTCAGAGATGGCTAGACATAGAATCTCACTACTCAGAGAGGGCTAGACATTGGATCTTACAACTCAGAGAGGGCTAGACATAGGATCTCACTACTCAGAGAGGGCTAGACATTGGATCTTACAACTCAGAGAGGGCTAGACATTGGATCTTACAACTCAGAGAGGGCTAGACATCGGATCTTACAACTCAGAGAGGGCTAGACATTGGATCTTACAACTCAGAGAGGGCTAGACATTGGATCTTACAACTCAGAGAGGGCTAGACATCATATCTCATTACTCAGAGAGGGCTAGACATCGGATCTTACTACTCAGAGAGGGCTAGACATCGGATCTTACTACTCAGAGAGGGCTAGACATCGGATCTTACTACTCAGAGAGGGCTAGACATAGGATCTTACTACTCAGAGAGGGCTAGACATAGGATCTCATTACTCAGAGAGGGCTAGACATCGGATCTTACTACTCAGAGAGGGCTAGACATCGGATCTTACAACTCAGAGAGGGCTAGACATAGGATCTTACTACTCAGAGAGGGCTAGACATTGGATCTTACAACTCAGAGAGGGCTAGACATTGGATCTTACAACTCAGAGAGGGCTAGACATCATATCTCATTACTCAGAGAGGGCTAGACATCGGATCTTACTACTCAGAGAGGGCTAGACATTGGATCTTACAACTCAGAGAGTGCTAGACATAGGATCTTACTACTCAGAGAGGGCTAGATATTGGATCTTACAACTCAGAGAGGGCTAGACATCAGATCTTACAACTCAGAGAGGGCTAGACATCGGATCTTACTACTCAGAGAGGGCTAGATATTGGATCTCACTACTCAGGGACCAGGTGAGGGTAAAGCAACCACAGATTTGAAGTGAAAAACTCCTACTGCCTCTGGTGGGATTTGAATGACCTTCCTGTCCAGAGGCCAACATCTTACCCCTAGACCACCCAGTCCCCTAAAACAAAACTATGCTAAGACTATCTTTACAGCATTTTCCCATTTGTGGAGTCTGCCTGGGAGTCTTATAGGAAGAAGAAACTGTTGACCCTAATGCCCATGTTCTCTTGGTTTGGAGCTCGATGAGTTATATCCATTTGGCCACCTGCTCTCCATCCCCTGGAACAACCTCAAATGTATCAATAGGTCATGTTTACATCATAGAAATAAATTAATCATCAAGAAATATATTATAAACAAGAGTCAGTAATAGTTTTGTACTGATTCTTAGCTCTGTACTGATTCTTTCTATCTTAAGGTCTCAGTTTTAATTTGGCCTTTTCTGGTCATTCCAGCAGCTTTCCTCAAAACACTTTATTTCCAAGTTATAAATTCTGCAATAGAAAATACACTTCATACTAGAGTGACATTTCATGCATCTTCTTCTTTCTTCTTTTCTATTTTCACTGATACCTAAAAGGTGTCGTGGTTCATTTCATTATATGTTCTTGAGCTGCTCGAACTGTCTGAATTAGTGATTTTCCTTTGTTGTTACATGTCTCTGTCACTGCATCTATCCATCTTCTTCTGGGTCTTCCTCTTGGTCTTTTTCCATGCATTCTCGAGAAGAATGCCCTTGATGGGTGATTATTAGGGTTCATTCTGACCAGGTGGCCAAACCATTTAAGTTGTTGTTGTTTTATGTATTCTTGGCAGGGTTTAGTTTCTACCATTTTTCTTATGGTTTCATTTGGTATTCTATCTCTTCTTGTGTTGTTTGTTACTTTTCTCAAGCATCGCATCTCACATGTATTGATCTTTCTTAAATGTGATTTAGAAAGGGTCCATGTTTGACTTTCATAGTACAAAGTTGGTATGAAAATGCTATTTATTATTTGTTGTTTAGCTGGCATAGAACTGTTTGGATGCCTTAGCAATGGTGAAAGCTGGTATGTGACAGCATTTGCTTTTTGTATTCTCATGTCAATTTCTGTCTAGTTTTCCATCTTCTGTGAACATTGTGCCTAAATACTTGAATTCCTCTACTTGTTTTATTTCTTTATCTTTGATCTTAATGTTTAATGGGTGTCTTAATTTGCTTTTTCTTATAGCCTCTGTTTTTGCTGTGTTAATTTTCATACTGTAGCTTGTGCAACTTTTATCTAGACATGTTATATGCCGTTGTAGCAGGTTTTCATCCTCATATATTAGGCATTGGTCATCTGCGAAGAGTAGCTCATTGATGTTGGAGTTTTCTACTTTTATGTTATTATTTAATTTTTCCTTATTGTTAGTTGTTTCCTGATTTATTTTTTCATTCTCCCTGGGAGACTTCCGGTGTGTGACTGTGCTGACAACATGATGCAATTTTCGATGAGAGGCAAATTTAAGTTATAAGTGAATTACAATGCCCGTAGTAAAAGAAATTCAAGCGTTCTTGTGTTATTTCGAACGGATTTATTTGTGATGTATTCTTACAGTTTGTTTTAATTACCATCCATTGTGCTATTACGACCACGAACAAAAATGCAAAATGAAAGCGGGAAAACTACAATAACACAAAGAAAACAATCAGAGCATTTAATAGGCACTTGGAACATCTGCAGTTTAGGTGATTTCATGCATACCCACACAAAATTGTAATTACAAATTTTTAATGGAAGGCAAAAGCACCTCACAGCTGCAGAGCTGGAAGTTGTCAGCTACCCACAACTGATGGCTTGTGCCAGGATCTGTGAGTCAGAACCAGCCAGACTCTACTCCACCTCTTCACAGTGCCTCCAAAAACAAAGTGTCTAGTCTGGCAAAAGAGAAATGTTCAAAGAGGGAAGACAACCTGGTACTCACAAATAACATACTGAAGTCAGATGTGTTGGGTTATAAAGCGCAAATATCACAGTTGTACTGCAAACTAGAACACAATGTAACTACACACACTTATCGTCCTTCTTAGGACGGATGACTTAGAGGATTCCTTTAGTAATTGGGTGAACGACTGAAAGAAAGAAATTTTTAATGCACTCTTCTTGTGCTATACCACATTCTTAGAATGGCTACTGATTCCCAGAATTCTCCAGCTTTGAATTGCTATTATAGTTTAATTACATTTTGTAGTAGCTGTGTTTCATTTAATATATAAACTATACAAGAATCATAGAGACATTATATTTCTGAAAAAAAATATGTAATGAATAAGACAACTAAATTATTACCAAGAAGCTGTTGAGTACTGTTGATAATCCTAATATTTCTGTGTACTATATGATGTTGTTTCTTATTCTGTTTCAGGAAGAGATTGCTGGCAGGCTACAGTACACTACACTGTATCTTATTTTCATATCTGCTGCCTACTTTCTCAAGTAAGCTTATTATTTGATAGAATTAACCTCATTCTGGGCTGTCCTTAAAGTGTTTGTTCCCTTTTAGAAGATAGTGACCAATATACAAACTGATGGTTGCATTAGCTTTCTGGTTATCATCATCATCGGGTGCCATCTCCGCAACGAAGGTTGGCTACCATGGAGCACCATTCTGCTCTGTCTCTTGCCTTGATGGTGCAGATTTGTCCTTATTTTGATATTACTCGTCCATGTTAGTCTTGGTCTGCCTCTGCCTCTTTTACCTTGTATTTTCCCCTCCAAGATTACTTTTAGTAGGCTGTTGTGTCTTTTAATATGGCCCAAAAATCGAATTTGTCTTTCTGGTTATACAAAATGAATGTAGAATTTACAGACCTCACTGCTATCCAAAGGAAATGAATGTAGAAATTACATACCCCACTGTTATCCATAGGAAATGAATGTAGAAATTATAGATCCCACTGTTATCCATAGGAAATGAATATAGAAGTTACATAACCCACTTTTATCCAAAGGAAATGAATGTAAAAATTACAGACCTGACTATTATCCAAGGAAATGAATGTAGAAATTACAGACCCCACTGTTATCCAGTGGAAATGAATGTAAAAATTACAGACTTCACTGTTATCTAAAGGAAATGAATGTAGAGATTATAGATCCCACTGTTATTCAAAGGAAATGAAACTCATGATCCCCCTTCTATCCAGGTGAGACAAATGTAGAAACTACAATCTCATGATAGCCCTTCTATCCAGGTGAGACAAATGTAGAAACTACAAACTCATGATAGCCCTTCTATCCAGGTGAGACAAATGTAGAAACTACAGACTCACGATCCCTCTTCTTTTGAGGTGAGACAAATGTAGAAACTACAAACTCACGATAGCCCTTCTATCCAGGTGAGACAAATGTAGAAACTACAAACTCATGATAGCCCTTCTATCCAGGTGAGACAAATGTAGAAACTACAGACTCATGATAGCCCTTCTATCCAGGTGAGACAAATGTAGAAACTACAGACTCATGATAGCCCTTCTATCCAGGTGAGACAAATGTAGAAACTACAGACTCACGATAGCCCTTCTATCCAGGTGAGACAAATGTAGAAACTACAGACTCGTGATAGCCCTTCTATCCAGGTGAGACAAATGTAGAAACTACAGACTCATGATAGCCCTTCTATTGAGGTGAGACAAATGTAGAAAACACAAATCCCTCTGTTATTTAGCTGAGATGGATGTAGAAACTACAAAACTTCTATGTTATTAAGGTGAGGTAGACACAGAAACTATAAATGCCTCTGTAATGCAGGTGATATGGACCGATATTCTATTTCTAACCACAAAAGTTAATAAATTTTATGACACATATTCTAATAACTTGAATGTATAATAGAAGTATTTTCAGTATTTTTATAACTACAACTGCCTCTCTTATCCACAGATAATGTATAAACTACATCTAAACTAATTATACAAACAACAGTCAGTTTCTCCACTTTCAACATTAACTATACTTTAACACTTTCAGTATGAAAGGTTTTTATCAATGCAACGGAAAAGATTTTAGAGACTAAATTTTGTGGTTTTAAATATTATTGTGCATGTTTATATTTATCTAAGACATAACATATTGTAATAGAATACTTAGATAGTTGAGCAAGGTATTAGATTTCACCAGTACCAAGACGATACAAGACATGTAAAAGAATGCGGTATAAAGAAGGTTCACACCAATCAAATTCAGATTGACGCCCTATGCGACGAAACGTACACAGCCGAAATCAGCATGGCGCACGGTGCTGCGAAACATACGGAAAGAGTTAACATTCTAAACACCTATGGGACATCACAAGTGCTGGGAGATTGGTCTAAATCCAATATTAAAGTAAGCAATAAATAAGCAATTTACACAAAAATAAACAATAAGAAAAGATTAATTTCTTTCCCCAGTTTTAATAGAGTGGCCTTGTGTGTGCTTGTTCTCCATTATACAGTGGAATCTCTCTACCATTTGGCCTTGCTGTGTCATTTCTCAGAGAAAACTGATATAGCTTCATCCATGTAAGTCTTTTGTTTCTTTTTTTTTTTATTCTGATAAACAGAGAAACAAATTGTTTTTAAAACAAAAAAAGATATAAAAGGGTGACTTGAGCCAGCTTGCCATGTCCGTTTCAGATCTGACACCATTAACATGTTCCATTATAGCTCAATATATGTTCTACTATAAAATGATGTTTTATGTGTTAGAACTTTACCAGTAGAGACTTTACCAGCAGAGCACTTTACCAGCAGAGCACTTGTGCAAATTTGCACCTCCGACATGTCTCCAACACAAAGTTGTAAAGGAGCCTATGTCCTCAAGAGCTGTTCAAGGGGTAGCAGTGCTACAAAGAGATCACCCAAGCCAGACAGCCAAAGGTCTGGGACCAAGAAAATTGAGACACAAACATGTTGAAACAGATGTACGGGGTTACATGGCTTACATAACAGTTCAGTGTATTTCTCACCATGAAGACGTAAAAATAAAATTGAGAGAAATTAAGGGTTCATTACTCATATTGGCAAGAGGTAGGGTTCGATCCCAACCGACGGCTTCTGGTTCACTCAGCCTTTAATGGGTACCAGATTTTTTTCTGGGAAAGTAAAGTGGCATGGGCGTAATACCGACCACATTACCCCAAAAATGATGTGCCGAAGGTCTAAAATTTATGGTCACTAACACCATATTCCCTATACGCCACTTGGCATGACGGGGGTGCTTAACTTCTTTTTTTTACTCATATTAGCGTGAGTCATATATGACATCGTCTCCCTTCACTGATCAGATCTGAATACCATGCAACATTTTAATTCATTTGTTCTACTTGATCTGATTGTTACTAATCGTAGGGTTATAGATCTGAGATTGTTACTGGTTGTTGGTTTACAGATCTGAGATTGTTACTAATTGTTGGGTTATAGCTATGAGATTGTTACTAATTATTGTGTTACAGATCTGAGATCATTACTAGTTGTTGGGTTACAGATTTAAGATTGTTACTAACTGGTAGTTCTTTTCTGTTCTCAGTTTCATGGTGTTTGATGTCTTATTTGTCATTGTCAGACTCGGAACCATAACGCTGGCAGTTCTCACATTATGGTAAGATATCTTGGGTACCTAGTATATATGGTAGGATTCCTAGTTAGGAAAACCACCCAACTGGGTTACCGATGTTCGGACAACCCATGTTCGATTTCCTGCTGGAAGCAGTGTGAATTGTACTTGTGGTTGGAAAAAAATACCCCCATGGTTGACCCAGCCACTGGCAGAAATGGGTACCAGGGTATTACTCTGGGAAAGTGAGGAATGCCACCTGGCATCATGAGTTTCGATGCTTGAAACAACACTATCCAGAAGTCTCAGAACACTTCTGGATAGGTGGCCAAGCACATATGGGTGAAAACTTGCATGCTAAGACGCAGATTCAAGTCTCATACTTTACCTTACCTTTACCATTACATGATACTTTCTTCTTCTTCTTCTACCTTTTTAGCTCCCAGTAGAGCATAGGTCTTCAACAAACACTTTCCAAGTCGTTCTGTTTTTTTGCCAATCTTTTAAGATCATTCCATGTCTTCCCCATCATCTTCATCTCTGCTTCTATCTGTCTTCTCCAAGAATTCCTTGGTCTTCCTCTTTGTCTTTTCCCATGGTGATTCCAAAAAAAGGCCTATTGTGTAATACTCTCAGTTGGCTTCCGTAGTGTGTATCCTATCCAGCGCCATCGTCTTCACTGTATCTCTTTATCCACTGGTGTTTGACTGGTACATTTCCATAATTCTATGTAAGTGATTTTGTCCTGCCATTTCAATCCTTTTATCCTGTGTAAGCATCCATTAATGAAAGTCTGTATCTTCGTGATTGTCAAATGATACTTTGGCAAACTTTACAACATCTTAAATCTTCTTTAGAAGGCTACTTGGTCTGTTTCCAGGGCCTACAGTGCGAAGGTAGAGCAGGAAATTGATCAGTTCACAATCACAATCAATCCTGAAGATTGTGAACTGATGAAAGTGGTCAGCTGTGAGTTGCTGACCACTTTCAGCCCAGGTTCTATCTATTGTCAAGGTTCCAGACACAAACTAAAAATAATAAAGATTAAAGATGATCAAGGTAACAAACATGGGTTTAGAAAAGAGCATACAATCACTGATGTGTAGACTGAGAAGACAGATACAACGCACCCTAATCTGATATTTTTTTGGAGGTTTCTGGATTTATTATTGGAGAGAGGATCTAAAATGAAAACATCAACAAGAAATGTTGGACATTATAGTGAAAGAAAGCAAAAATAAAGGACTCAGCCTTAATAGCAAAAAGACAGAGGTAATGGTAACAACAGAGAAAAAGACATCACCTCAGTGCAAAATAAAGACAAGTGGAACAATATTAAAACAGGTAAATGAATTTAAATATTTTTGAACTTTGTTAACCTCAGACGGAAGATGTACAAAAGAGGTGAGATTCAGAATAGCTCAGGCAAAAGCAGCTTTCCAAAAAATGAGGAAGATACTATGCAATCCATTTTTGACAATAGAAACAAGAAAAAGAGTTCTTAAATGTTATGTAGAGCCAGTCTTAACATATGGATGCGAATCATGGACAATAGGACAAAAGACAAGAAAATCACTGGAGTCTGTAGAAATGTGGTTTTACAGAAGAATGTTGAGAGTACCATGGACAGCTAAGAAGAGTAATGAAGATGTTCTGAGAGAGGTCAAAGCAAAAAGAGAGCTAATTTCCAATATTAGGAAGAAACAATCATCATTTTTTGGCCATGTAATGAGAAGAGAACAACTGGAGTATATTGTAACAACTGGAAAAATTGAGGGACGAAGAGATAGAGGGAAGCAAAGAGAAAAATTAACAGACAGCTTAAGAGAATGGCTTGGCAGAAGGTCAACAACAGAAATGATAAATAGCTGCCGAGATCGAAGGTTGTGGAGAGACATGATCACCTACGCCAGTAGGCCCGGTACTTGATGATGATGATGATGAATTAAAGAACCAAAGAAATTATAGACATCCTAAAAGAAATCTAGATGACACAGACGTACAACTAATATGTAATTTATACTGGGAGCAAACAGCAATAATAAAATTTAACAAAGAGAACTCTATATAAAAATAGGAATAAGACAGGGAGGGATGCAACCTATCATCAAGCTTGTTCAATCTATACACTGAGCAAATTTTTTAAAATGTCACAAAAATGCCTAGCCTAAACATTAATGGAAAGATAATCAATAACCTAAGATATGGTGATGACACTGTATTACTAGCAGAAAATCCTAAGATCTACAACAAATACTTAATGAAATAAACATGACAAGCAAAAAATATGGATTAGATATGAATAAAAAAAAAAAATTTAAACTAGGATCATAAGCAAAGATAATACTCAAAACCTACAAGTGGATATCAAAGTTGAAGGAATAGACCTGAAGACAGTTCAGAGCTACAGAACCTTGGACATACTATAACCAGTGATGGAAAATGTACAACTGAAATAAACAAAAGAATATGAATGGCAAAAAGTAATTTTAATGTCATGAAAAATATACTAACATCAAAACAAATAACACTAGGGCTAACACTAAGAATAGCAAAATTTTATATCTTCTCAACATTCTTGTACAGTGCAGAAACATGGACATTAGACAAGAAAACAGAACATAAAATTGAAGCCTTTATAATGTGAATTTATAGAAGAATAGGATGGAAAGAAGAGAAAACAGTCTTAGAACAACTAAAAATGAAAAGAAAACTACTAAACACAATTCAAACAAGACAAATTAGATTTTTGGTGCATGGTAAAAGAGATCAGCGTACTAAAAATAATCTTGGAAGGGAAAAATACAAGGTAAAAAAGGCAGAGGCAGACCAAGACTAACATGGATGAGTAACATCAAAAGATGGACAAGTCAACCTATGACAACCTGCACTATCAAAGCAAGAGACAGAACGGAATTGAGCTCCATGGTAGCCAACCTTCAGTGCGGAGACGGCACTCGATGATGATGATGTAATTAGATTGTTCAATACTTTTGTCTTTTCTTGGCTAATCTAAGAGCAAATATAGCTCTTATTATTCCTGGCATTGATATTCAAGTTTCATCCTTGTTGATGTCCTCTCCTAAACCTAAATAGATAACAACTTTGTGTCTGACTAATTTATTTGATTATAAATAAATATGCACTGGTCTTTTTTTTTTTTTCTTCACTGTTTTTGTTTCTAAAATTCTTCTGGAAGATCTTGTATTACTATTACTCTGACCATTTAACTTGACACTGTTTCATTGGGTGGTTCCTTTCTTTATTTAAGGCTGCCTCTTATCTTCTATATTTTCTCTTGTTTATAATTTTTATTAAACAATAATCTGCATATTGTTCATAGTTGACAAGCTTCTGAGTACTGTCTGTGATACCTGGAGGCGAGGCACCTGAGCAAAAACAGAGTTGGAAGCTGTGAGTGACTCATAGCTGATGGTTTGCACCAGGATCGGTGAAACAACATCCAGACCCAACTCCACCTCTTCTAAAACTAACTAACCAATCAGAGAAAGCCAAATGAGAAGGTATCGAAGATGGAAGGTAGCCCAGTACTCAAAAATGCCATACTGAAGTTAGATGTGTTGGGCCAAAAGGTACAAGTTCTCCTGAACACCACAACAAAACATATCTATGCCCAATTAACGTCCTTTTAAGGACAGATGATGAGAAGGACACAATTACTTTAGTAGTCATCAACACCAGAAAGAGAAAGATCTATCATATTTTACATTTCTTTACCTCTGTTACCTTTAAGTATTAAAAGAAATGAAACCTGTTACATTTAAGTATTAAAAGAAATGAAACCTGTTACATTTAAGTATTAAAAGAAATTAAATCTGTTACATTTAAGTATTAAAAGAAATGAAACCTGTTACATTTAAGTATTAAAAGAAATGAAATCTGTTACATTTAAGTATTAAAAGAAATGAAACCTGTTACATTTAAGTATTAAAAGAAATGAAATCTGTTACATTTAAGTATTAAAAGAAATGAAATCTGTTACATTTAAGTATTAAAAGAAATGAAATCTGTTACATTTAAGTATTAAAAGAAATTAAATGTTCAGACCAGTGCTCTTGTGATTTCTCTTCAGCATCATGCTCATCTGATAGTTCATTAATCCATTGATTTCTAGATCTGCCTTTTCCCTTTTTTTGCCTGTAAATTCTGCGTATTTATGCTCTCTGAGGAAAGCTGTCTGGCAGCACAGATCACATAACATGTCCAAGCCATTTTATTTGTTGTTTTCTTATATTTTGGGAGCCATGATAGCTCAATGGTTAGTGAACTGGACTCCTAAGGACAAGTATTCAGGTTCGATCCTGATTGAAGGCTTCCAGGTTCACCTAGCCTTAAATGAGTACTAGTTTTTTTTTTCTGGGAAATAAAAACGACACGACCATTATACCAACCACATTACCCCAAAAATTATGTGCCGATAATCTATAAAAAAAAATATGTGCATAAGCACAATAATCCCTAAATGCTGTGTTTTTTTTCTTATGTATTCCAACAGTGAGGTAACTCACAACATTTTCCTGATATCATTATTTCTCATTCTGTCTCCTCTTGTCACTTTCAGTATTCTTTAGTCCACATTTAATTAAATTTTCCCCTCCACTTTCAGGTTTGGTTTAGCCCAGTCTAGTCAGCCAGCCGTTGATATTGCTACAGGGAATTATAACACAAACATAGTCAGGTCAGTTTTATAGTTGTGTCTCATAACTAGTTTATTCATTTATTCATCTTCTTGTCTTGTTTGTATTAAAACATGTTTGTGTAATTATGGAGCAGTTTACAGTAAGGATGTGTTATCTGAACCTTTTTTCTGGCATAATTAATTTTTGGCAGACAATTTGTTTGATAAGGATGCTGGCTTTTTGTAATTCACTTTTTTTTTTATAACAAGCACCTAAACAAGAAGAGACCAAAACTTGATACTCCAGCTATGAACATGGCATTCACTTGTCAGTCACTTCATTTGAAACAGATTAGCATCACCACGCTTGGGACATTCTCATGTCTGCAACACAACCTGGTCAAGCAACCATCTAAATGTTCTTCATGATGATTGTTCACAGTTATTAAGTGAGCATGTCACATTTTAAATAAATAGTTGTGCTACTTATGATGAACACTTCCAGGTCATTGTAACGATCATTGCCTGTGATAAGTTTTAGATTCTTTCTTTACTTTCAGCAGTTTCAAAACTTCATTATTTGTTTTTATTTTTTCTCCATCCAATCTTCCTATACTTCTATCAATTCACATTTTCCACATTATTCTATCTATCTCTATCTATTGTCCTTTCGAGCCGAAGAGGGCACATAGGGCAGAACCACAATCTCAAAAACAGAAACCTTGCATGCCAAAATGGCACATATTGCAGAGATCACTGCTCTAAAATCTATGGCGCTGTTTCCATAACAATACTTTTTACAATGACAGCTTGTCAAGCCATCAATCAACCTCCTTTGTCGCCTCTTATGACATGCCTGGAAGGTCACAGTGTCACTATTCTTTACCTCCCTCATAATGAGGCCCCGGTAACACACGGGCAACATTATTACTATACTATAATAATTAATTTTTGTTCTAGTTTGTGTTTGTATCTTCACTATCCCAGCAGAAGGCCTGTTTTTAGGCTGCAGGGTCAGATTCTTTTTTATGTCTGTTTTTATCTTTGCAAAACTATAACCATTCCAGTTTTGTTTTTACATATTTTTTTTCTCTTCTCAAAAAAACAAAGTAAGCACTCAGTAAATATACAAAAATAAAATTGTTCAACTCCTGTGTGATACCTGTGCTGACATATTTATCTGACAGTTGGAAATCTACCCAGACTTTAGATAGGAAACTATCCCTTTGAGAACAAATGTCTCTGAAGAATCTTAAACTTAAGTTGGAAAGAATACATGTCAAATGAACTGATAAGAAACTGAACAAAACAAGAAAATATGTTGAACTTTATAAGATGAAGGTGTTAGAAATACATTGGTCTTGTGCTGAGAATGAATGAGGAAAGACTTTCTCGTCCCAAAAGACCAAAAGAAACACAATGCAGAAAAATAGCTAGGGATGACACAACTATGTGACAAGGAAACAACCAAGAATTACAAGAACTAACAGCAAATCATCAATTGTGGAGAACTGTGACTTCCACCATAAGTGCCGACTTTCAACCCAAGAGGAAAATGAATGAATGAAAAACTGACAAGAACAGAAAGAACAATATACATGAAATGGACATAATTTGATGTCTCCTATGGAAAAAGAAATGTCAGCAGTTGGACATTGAGGGACAGTAGTTGCAAATATATTTTAATTTACAGTTGCTTTTATTCATGTTTTCAGAGATATCTATTTCTACTTTCAGAATCAATTGCCTGGTGGCTGTTTGTCTAAGTCAAGCAGGACTAATGTGGAACTTTATCACATTCCACCTCCGCAAGCTGAGGGAGAGGTCTGGCAGTAGCAAGAGACCACGTTCCCCTGTTAAAAAGAAAGTAGCTAAGAGTAAGTTATCAAATGGATCCTGTGTGTCATTTGTTTGTTTTTGTATTCACCATCTTTTAACCTCTGGCTATGTTCCTGTAGGCCTTTGGGCTTTTTCAGGGACTGAATATTGCATGAGTACCTGATTTGTTCCCAGTACATATTCAGTGTGAGCGGGTGTACCTTGCCATATAGGCAGATATCCTCCAATTTTATAGGTACTCATATTTGTTATGAGAGTCAGACGTTTTGGGTAGATTTTATTTTGCCCGGCAGTGATCATTTTGACATACTCTATTAGTTTTTAACTTTTAACTGTCAAGTGTTCTTTATTGTAAACGGGCTTATAAACTGTAAACGTTTACATGCTACATCTTTATAAACTGATTACACAGAGTGCACATGGGGACCTCCTGTCTTTCGCATTTATCCTCTGTGAGTGAAAGCTGTGAAGAATCCATGGATTCGAATAGTAAAATTCTCATTGCTTGTAGTTGGATTTGAATCTAGAACCTACTCGTCCAGAGGCAGAGGTTCTTACCTCTAGACCACCCAGATCTGTGATGCATTTGCAAATTCTTCTTTTGTAAAGGTAGTGTACGGGACTTGAATCTTCACCTTAGCACGAGAGTTTTCACCCATTTGTGCTCGGCCGCATATCCAGAAGTGTTTGTAGACTTCTGGGTAGTCTCGCTTCAAACATCGAAACTCATGATGCAAGGCGGGATTCCTCACCTTCCCAGAGTACTACCCTGGTACCCATTTCTGCCAGTGGCTGGGTCGACCGCGGAGGTATTTTTTTTCCAACCACGACTACAATTCACACTGCTTCCAGTGGGAGTTGAACATGGATCGTCCGAACATCGATAGCCCAGCCGGGTGGTTTTCCCAACTAGGCACAGAGGCCCCATTCTTCTTTTGTGTTCACCTTAAGTTCATGCAAAAAGAAGGTAGTGAGAATATTATAACAACAGACAGAATGAATGGAAAGAAGAGCTGAGAAAAACCAAGAGAAAAAATTATGAACAGCTTATCCAAATGGCATCACTGACTGAAATTATGGCATATATGAGATAACGAGAGATATGGAGAGAGATGATCACCTGCTACCAACCGTCATGGCACCTGATGATGATGAATTTTTACAACACTATCGTAAACTAGAGTGAAGCCCCTCCGCCGAAACTCTAAAGCAACCCCTCTCTGCTTACTATTACAAAGTAAAATACCATCTATTCCAGACTAAAAATAAGATCACTGGTTGTGCCACTGTACCATAGCAGACATGACAGCAAAACATATCTTACAAAATACCTGAGAGCATGCACCCAAACTGGGAGCAGTCAACAACTCATAGCTGATTGCTTGTGTCAGGATCAATGAACCAGACATGCTCAAGATTCCACAATATCTCCCTGTTGTGGGACTGATAACAGACTAACCATCTGTTCATCCAAATGGGGATCGAAACTTCAGTAAAAGAGAGAATATGAAAAACTTTGAGTAAATGGTATGGTATTCCAACTTTACAATGATAAACTTTGGTTCCGAATGTAAGGACTCCTTCGGAACGCTTCAAAGAGGGTGGGGGGTAGCGCTTAGGGTAAAGCTCTATCTACATGCTGTTGGCCCAGGCATAGCAAGCATACAGAAATTTAAGTTCCATCCAAGTTAGGACACAGCAGAAGGAAAACACCATCTCTCATCTCGGCATATGGAACATTAGGAGCATGTGCCCTAGAATTAACAACATCAACCTCTCGTATGCAGAAAATATACGGAAAAAATATTGTATGGCGAACTTAAGGACGGAAAGAGACCAAAGAGCAGACCAGTGCTGAGATATAAGAATGTTTGCAGGGCTTCCTTGAGGGAATTCTCTATCAGTGAAAGAGACTAACAGACCAGTGCTGAGATATAAGGATGTGTGTAGGGCTTCCTTGAGGGAATTCTCTATCAGTGAAAGAGACTAATAGACCAGTGCTGAGATATAAGGATGTGTGTAGGGCTTCCTTGAGGGAATTCTCTATCAGTGGAAGAGACTAATAGACCAGTGCTGAGATATAAGGATGTTTGCAGGGCTTCCTTGAGGGAATTCTCTATCAGTGAAAGAAACTGGTAAATTTTGGCTGCAGATTGTAGCACACGGTGAACAAAAATAAAAAATGCAACAGCATCTTTCGAGACAATGCTGATATTATATTCAGAAGACAAAAGGTGCAGAAGAAAGAAGATGAGGGCAGACACCACAAACACATCTTGTTCGTTCTGCGGATGGATCTGTCTATCTAATATTGGGAGATTCAACCACAAGATAAGCTATTCAGCAAAGCAGCTTCCAGCATAAGACACTCATATTTTTACCAAACTACTGACTTATCATTGCTTGCTACTAGCCATCTGTCAAGATACCAAAGGCCATATATACAGTGATAAAACATGACACAAAATGACCAGACATTGTGGACTTAAAAGCTGGTCCTCATTTGGGACAAAGACAATTCACAGAAACTAGAATAACTCTAGAATAAAGGTATAGTGTAATAGATACAAATAAAAATTCTTTCATCTTCTGCATTAAGCCAAAGACTATTCCACTATAGCATCTACCATTTAACTCTTTCAGTGTGGAAGGTTTTTATCAATTTAGTGGTAGAGATTCAGAAACATAATTTTTCATGTTTTTAAATTAAATTGTTATTTGTTTATATTTATTTAACATATTATCTATGAATTTTGAGATAATTAAACAAGGAATTATATTTCACCAATACCAAGATGATACAAGATATGTAAAAAGCATATGGTTGGATGACAGTTTATACTAATCAGATTGAGAGTGATGCACTGTGCGGCTAAATGTCATCATCATGTGCCATATTGGTTGGCGTAGGCGATCATGTGCCTCCACAATCTTCTATCTACAGTGCATCGTATCAGTTCTGTTGTTGACTGTTTTCCATGCCATGACACCAAGCTATCCAGTATTTTCTCTCTTTGTCGCCCGCGACCTCTCTTTCCTTTTATTTTGCCATTTGTAACCAAGTATTCCAACTGTCCTCTTCTCATGATGTGCCCGAAAAATGTTGATCGCTTCTTTCTGATGTTTTTTAAGAGCTCCCTTTTTGTGTTGGCCTCTTTGAGAACTTCCTCATTGGTCTTTTTAGCTGCCCAGGGAACTTTAAACATTCTTCTGAGAAATCCCATCTCTGTGGCCTCCAATCGTCTTTTCATTTGTTTGTCCACTGTCCATGATTCACTTCCATAGGTCAGAATTGGTTCTATATAGCACCGATGAACTCTCTTTCTCATTTTTATTGACATAGATTTGGCTAAATGTACATGGCTGAAATCGGCATGGTACACGGTGCGTCGGAACGTTCAAAAAGAGTTAATGAAATGGGCATATAGATGGGTTGTTAAGTGGCTTAAAGCCCGTCACTGTATATTTTGGCACGACACATCTGACTTCAGCACTGCATTTTTGTATAGTTGCTTAACTCTTTGATTTTTTCTTGCTTGACCAGATTGCGTAGTCTGTTTTCAGGAGCAAATTAAGAAATTAGGTTAAATACTAAAATAAAAATTTTCAACTCCAATGTTAAGTCAGTCTTATTATATGGCTGTGAAACATGGAGAACAACTAAAATGACAATCATGAAGATACAGACTTTCACTAATGCTTATGCAGAATAAAAGGATGGAAATGGCAGGACAAAATCACTAATATAGAATTATGGAAATGTACCAGTCAAATACCAGTGGATAAAGAGATACAGCGAAGACGATGGCACTGAATAGGACACACACTACAAAAGCCAACTGAGAGTCTTACACAACAGGCCCATTTTTGGAATCCCCAGGGATTCAAGAGAAAGACCAAGGAATTCTTGGAGAAGACAGATAGAAGCAGAGATGAAGATGATGGGGAAGATGTGGAGTGATCTTAAGAGAATGGCAAGAAACAGAACTGCTTGGAAAGTGTTTGTTGAAGACCTATGCTCCACAGGGAGCTGAAAGATAGAAGAAGAATGATCTTGATCATCAGTTGCAGCTGATTCTAGTGTAAGCGATCAATTACAAGGCACTGACTGTATCCAGCGCTGATGATAGTGAACATCTTAGCACCCAACCCAAAAATAAGAATTAAAAACATGAAAGTAAAAAATAAAAATGATTTTAATGCACAAGTCGTCTATTATGACCTCTCTGTCGCCTGAGGAAATATATAAAATTGATGAAAAATGATGTTGAAAATAATGATGTTGATACTAATGATGTTGATACTAATGAAAATTAACGAGTTGTTAGCTGATTTTGTTTTATTGCAATGATTGAGAAGTTGCTGATTTGTTTCTTCTCACAGTTCCTGTATCTGCGGAAGAGGATTCACTTCCTGAGGTTGACCAAAATATGGCCACAGAAAATGGAAATTTTAGAGCCAGAAAGATAAAAAATAAAATGGCAAGAGTTTGTATCAGCTACATTATCAAAACATTGATAGGAGTACCAGACATTCACTATTAACTTTACATTTTGGCTTAGAACAAATCTAACATCTCACCTATACTATATGCTAAGAGAAATTAGAGAACTTTAACACACAAACTTGAACTCGAACACAACATTTCTCACATGTTTGAATTTAACTCTTAGAATCATATGACCCAGCCTATTAAACCCCATGCCTCTGTACTCATGAACAAAATTTACTCAAAATAGTTTCTATGACAAACTGGCCAATTTTTTTGTAATGCTCTGATATTGACTGATTTAATGATTCCCAGTATTTCTGTTTATTAATCGAATTCTCTCTCTCTCTCTCTTTCTCCCTCCCTCCCTCTCCCCCTCCCACACCCTCTCCACACACTCAATCAGAGCAGGATTCCAGACTCTCTCATGAAGTCAGCTGTCTGTTTAAGTGAATCGATTGCCATTAATCAAATTCATTCTATCTTATCTATTGTCCTTTCGACCCAAAGGTGGCACAGAGCAGAGCCACAATCTCAAAAACAAACTTTGCGTGCCAAAATGGCACATATTGCAGAAATCACTTCTATCACACTAAAATCTATGGCGCTGTTTCCATAACAATACTTTTTACAATGACAGCTTGTCAAGCCATCGATCAATCTCCTTAGTCACTTCTTATGACATGCCTGGAAGGTCACAGTGTCACTATTCTCTACTTCCCTCATAATGAGGACCCAGTAACACACTAATTCATTAGGCACATATAATAATTTTTTTCTCAATATTTACACCAAAATGTAGTCTTCCAAACCAGTGTATGGTAGCCTAAGGGCCTAGTTTGGTCGTATTACAATTCACACATTAGAATAATCTCATGGACACCACTTGAGAGAATCCATATCAATGTTCACTTCAAAATGAACTAAATCCACTAGCATCTGAACAACTGAGCATAGGTTCAATCAATATGTTTTAGTGATGTCACTTTTTGTGTATTGTTTCATTTCTATAAACATCAATCATTCTTACAGTATTTTTGTATATAATTACAAGTTATTCTTGTCTAGATGTTCAGGTGAGAAACATTCATTTGTAGCATTCAATGTTCAACTTTTTTTTTTCCTTTTTTTTTACTTTTTTTTTTTTTTTTTTTTTTTTCTATTGGGGGTGAAATAAAACCTCAAAACCCAAACACCTCACGGTGGCCGCCCTGGACATGCGGCCTTTAATCTCTGGTCCTATAATCCCACTGGCAGATCCCAGTAGTGGAAAAATGACATAAAGATTGTCTAATGTTGTGTCAATCATGTTATCTAACAAAAAATACTCATGGTTCAAAATATACGACACCGTATTCCCTGCATGGCACACTTGAGCAGTATCTGCATTCCTTCATACTTTTTAAATATTTTTGATCTTAGGTGAATACAAAGGGACTGTATTTTGTTATTTGGTTATCCAGTAATTTCTACTGATAAGTTTTCCTATAATTTACATTACCACATTTTTTTGAAGCCATTAGAATATCATGTATATGTGTTATCTCCCTCCAAAATTAATCACTTTTGAAATAAAATGGCTTGTTCTTATTTTTGATATTTCACTTTAAAACAAAAAAAAAATTTGAGATATCTCTCTCTCTCTCTCTGTGATCAAGTCTCAATCAGAGTAGGATTCCAGACTCTCTTATGAAGTCAGTTTAAGTGATTATTTGAGATATCTCTCTCTCTCTCTCTCTGTGATCAAGTCTCAATCAGAGTAGGATTCCAGACTCTCTTATGAAGTCAGTTTAAGTGATTATTTGAGATATCTCTCTCTCTCTCTCTGTGATCAAGTCTCAATCAGAGTAGGATTCCAGACTCTCTTATGAAGTCAGTTTAAGTGATTATTTGAGATATCTCTCTCTCTCTCTCTCTGTGATCAAGTCTCAATCAGAGTAGGATTCCAGACTCTCTTATGAAGTCAGTTTAAGTGATTATTTGAGATATCTCTCTCTCTCTCTCTGTGATCAAGTCTCAATCAGAGTAGGATTCCAGACTCTCTTATGAAGTCAGTTTAAGTGATTATTTGAGATATAAAATAACCGCTCTGTACAATATTTTAATAATGATCAAATACTGAAGTAGATTGTTTCATTTTTACAATGCAAATGTCTATTCTGAAAGAGATTGTGCATTTCTACAATTCACATGTCTTTTCTGACATGAAATAGTCATTCTGAAATAAAATGTATTCATCTTTTGGTGAATTATTCCAATTTTGGTATAAAATGTCCCATTCTAAGGTAACAATGTCCAGTTTTAGAGTAGAAATGTCTCTTTCTAAATAGTGTCATATATGCACAAAATATAAATTGTAATGAAGATACTTACCTTTGAGCCTAGATACAATTGTTTCTCATATAAATGTGTCTTATCTTGTCCTTTTGTAAACCTCTGTAACAAGTAGTCCATTGTGTCTGCCGCTGTAAGTTTAGGCACAGCTGTTTGTTAATGATATTTTAGATGTCTTGGTAAGTTACTTCAGTTCTGAAACATGACTTGAATATAATTCTACAATAGTACATTAAATGTCTTAGCAAGTTATCTCAGTTCTGAAACATGACTTGAATATAATTCTACAATGGTACATTAGATGTCTTGGTAAGTTATCTCAGTTCTGAAAGATGACTTGAATATAATTCTACAATAGTATATTAGATGTCTTGGTAAGTTATCTCAGTTCTGAAAGATGACTTGAATATAATTCTACAATGGTACATTAGATGTCTTGGTAAGTTATCTCAGTTCTGAAAGATGACTTGAATATAATTCTACAATGGTACATTAGATGTCTTGGTAAGTTACTTCAGTTCTGAAACATGACTTGAATATAATTCTACAATAGTACATTAAATGTCTTAACAAGTTACTTCAGTTCTGAAACATGACTTGAATATAATTCTACAATAGTACATTAGATGTCTTGGTACGTTAATCTCAGTTCTGAAAGATGACTTGAATATAATTCTGCAATAGTACATTAAAATGTATCGCTAGAGACACCATAGCATAAATCTTTACATTTGTGGTTATAGTATGATTATTTGACACCAGAGAGGGCCACATTTGTCCAATTTTGAAACATTTCTACTCATAAACATTAAGGATCTAAAATATCAATATCATCAAAATTAACAAAGCTAGAATTGTAATAATTTTGTGCAGTGCCACAAATTTGAAACACTCCAACAAAATATCAATCCCAAGAATGAGTGAAATGTACTCTCCTCAGGATATGTTCATTCTTATATATGTAGCGACATTTTTAATGATTTGAACTAAAATGCCACACTGAGATTAAAACAATGAGTTCCTAATGTCTTCACCTGTTTCTATATTCCACCACATTTTCCCTTCCCTCACTAGTTGCTGTGTCTGAGAACTTCATTCATTACAAGTGATGATGACAACAGCTTAAGATTTTCTTGTGATGCATCTCATCATTGTGATGTGTGTATGACTCCAATTGTCACATCTTGTGACACATACGGTTTATATGTGCTGACTGGTGGTATAATCAAATGTCAATTTATATCACCATATTTAACTTATGTTTAAAGATATGTGGTTTTGCTGCTTGTGACAAGAAACAGCAAGATCTGTCTGTGCAGACTTTTTTCCCCCATGAATTCTTTATTGATGGTAAAATATGTACAATTTATTGTTTCGTGTAACTTTGAACCTCAACAATATATGTATGGGGAAGAAAAAAGCATATTTCATTTTATCAAATGTAACAAGAAAAGTGCATCAACAGTTGAGTGGGTTGTATCTGCTGTTTTTTTACCAGGAAGTTGAGCGTCAGGTCAATTCTTGGTAAGATCAATGGTTTTTAAGGCAGAAATAATCAAATATATTTTTGTCCCTTAATTCACTTCAGCTTTACTGCTGCCTTCACGATAGTTTATATGTATTTTAAGGCCAGTTACCCCTTCAAGGTTTTAGGTTATCAGGCAGGTAGCATACAAATTCATAATTTGAACCGTATATGACAGTGAATGCTGGTCATGTGACCTTTATTGTCAGCTATTTAGGAAACACCCCTGGCAGACCCTAGTAACAGGATAATGACAACAGTTGCTTCTATTTCAGTGACAGGGAGATGAGAGCATTGTTTGTGTAGTGGTTAGTGTGCTGTCTTGGCGATGAAGCAGATGTGGGTTCAGTGACAGGGAGATGAGAGCATTGTTTGTGTAGTGGTTAGTGTGTTGTCTTGGCGATGAAGCAGATGTGGGTTCAGTGACAGGGAGATGAGAGCATTGTTTGTGTAGTGGTTAGTGTGCTGTCTTGTCGATGAAGCAGATGTGGGTTCAGTGACAGGGAGATGAGCACATTGTTTGTGTAGTGGTTAGTGTGCTGTCTTGTCGATGAAGCAGATGTGGGTTCAGTGACAGGGAGATGAGAGCATTGTTTGTGTAGTGGTTAGTGTGTTGTCTTGTCGATGAAGCAGATGTGGGTTCAGTGACAGGGAGATGAGCACATTGTTTGTGTAGTGGTTTGTGTGCTGTCTTGGCGATGAAGCAGATGTGGGTTCAGTGACAGGGGCTTGAGCACATTGTTTGTGTAGTGGTTAGTGTGCTGTCTTGGCGATGAAGCAAATGTGGGTTCAGTGACAGGGAGATGAGAGCATTGTTTGTGTAGTGGTTAGTGTGCTGTCTTGGCAATGAAGCAGATGTGGGTTCAGTGACAGGGAGATGAGAGCATTGTTTGTGTAGTGGTTAGTGTGCTGTCTTGGCGATGAAGCAGATGTGGGTTCAGTGACAGGGAGATGAGCACATTGTTTGTGTAGTGGTTAGTGTGTTGTCTTGTCGATGAAGCAGATGTGGGTTCAGTGACAGGGAGATGAGAGCATTGTTTGTGTAGTGGTTAGTGTGCTGTCTTGTCGATGAAGCAGATGTGGGTTCAGTGACAGGGAGATGAGAGCATTGTTTGTGTAGTGGTTAGTGTGCTGTCTTGGCGATGAAGCAGATGTGGGTTCAGTGACAGGGAGTTGAGCACATTGTTTGTGTAGTGGTTTGTGTGCTGTCTTGGCGATGAAGCAGATGTGGGTTCAGTGACAGGGGCTTGAGCACATTGTTTGTGTAGTGGTTAGTGTGCTGTCTTGGCGATGAAGCAAATGTGGGTTCAGTGACAGGGAGATGAGAGCATTGTTTGTGTAGTGGTTAGTGTGCTGTCTTGGCAATGAAGCAGATGTGGGTTCAGTGACAGGGAGATGAGAGCATTGTTTGTGTAGTGGTTAGTGTGCTGTCTTGGCGATGAAGCAGATGTGGGTTCAGTGACAGGGAGATGAGCACATTGTTTGTGTAGTGGTTTGTGTGCTGTCTTGGCGATGAAGCAGATGTGGGTTCAGTGACAGGGGCTTGAGCACATTGTTTGTGTAGTGGTTAGTGTGCTGTCTTGGTGATGAAGCAGATGTGGGTTCAGTGACAGGGAGATGAGAGCATTGTTTGTGTAGTGGTTAGTGTGCTGTCTTGGCGATGAAGCAGATGTGGGTTCAGTGACAGGGAGATGAGCACATTGTTTGTGTAGTGGTTAGTGTGCTGTCTTGGCGATGAAGCAGATGTGGGTTCAGTGACAGGGGCTTGAGCACATTGTTTGTGTAGTGGTTAGTGTGCTGTCTTGGCGATGAAGCAGATGTGGGTTCAGTGACAGGGAGATGAGAGCATTGTTTGTGTAGTGGTTAGTGTGCTGTCTTGGCGATGAAGCAGATGTGGGTTCAGTGACAGGGAGATGAGAGCATTGTTTGTGTAGTGGTTAGTGTGCTGCCTTGGCGATGAAGTAGATGTGGGTTCAGTCACAACCTGAAGCTGTCGAATCGATTAAACTGAATAAAGGAATGGTACATGGCTCACTGAGTTGGGGAAGTTATTAACAGCAAGGAAGGGCACTGACCGCACCACCCCCAAAGTGTAGCCTTGTCTGGTGTTAGTTATTGATTAAGCAGTTTCTTTTGACTGAATGTCAGATAGTAGTGTAACTGTATCTTCAGGTATCTAGAATGGACTCAAGTGTCAGATAGTAGTGTAACTGTATCTTCAGGTATCTAGAATGGACTCAAGTGTCAGATAGTAGTGTAACTGTATCTTCAGGTATCTAGAATGGACTCAAGTGTCAGATAGTAGTGTAACTGTATCTTCAGGTATCTAGAATGGACTCAAGTGTCAGATAGTAGTGTAACTGTATCTTCAGGTATCTAGAATGGACTCAATTTCAGACAGGGCTTTCTGCAAGTACCTACGATGAAGCACTTTACTTCACAATCACAATACATGTATGGAAGCATGTTGAGCATTTTCATCTTGAATAAGAAGAAAAGACTGAACAAACAAGCAACTTAAACAAGATACCTTTGTTCTGTTCTGTTCATAGAATCAGTTTTACTGCAGTTGGGTATTCCCCATATCTGCTCCACTCATGTCACAGTTCCTACCAAAGGGCATTGTCAATTTCTATTTACATAGTTGACTATCATGCAGCACTAATCGGCGGTGCAGGTGACATTTCCAAATATGACTTCCATCACATAGCGAGTTTTCAGACACTCCCTCACTCCAGATTCCTCAAAAACACACATTTAAAATAAACAAAGCGACCGAAACAGTTTAAACGTCTACGTTAGTCTCTGTAAAAATAGGGTTACATGCCACCATTTTGTATTGTCAGTTGACATTAGGAAGGTGAAACTGTAGTGCAGGCCAAGTCAGCTGCATGGATGACAATTTCAAAAAACATCACCGAAAAGAGAGTGCCCACAGTCAGTTCTAACTCCGATTCACTTGAATAAATAGAAAAAAAAACACATTAAAGACAGTCAAAGCTCCAAATAATGGTGTTTATTATGGTACTCTCTAAAGGCTCATAAGCATGGTCACCATTCTCCCTCAGTATCAAACCTGCACAGGCTCAAGTGAAACAACATTAACAGATGGATCATGCCTACAATATATGAGTAGACAGCCAACAAAAAATGGTTTAAATGGCAGATTAAAGCAGCTCAGGTATCAAAACAAAAAAAATTTGAATTGCGAACAGTTTAAGTTAACGGCCTTTCAAATATGTAATTGGAATCCAGAGTGAAGACATTGATGGCTTAAAATAAGGAGATAACATTTATACTCTCAGCTAATTTGCTGTGTTTTTGAATATAACTGAACAAAATGAAGTTAGTTTTTGAATATAACTGAACAAAATGAAGTTAGTTTTTGAATATAACTGAACAAAATGAAGTTAGTTTTTGAATATAACTGAACAAAATGAAGTTAGTTTTTGAATATAACTGAACAAAATGAAGTTAGTTTTTGAATATAACTGAACAAAATGAAGTTAGTTTTTGAATATAACTGAACAAAATGAAGTTAGTTTTTTAATATAACTGAACAAAATGAAGTTAGTTTTTGAATATAACTGAACAAAATGAAGTTAGTTTTTGAATATAACTGAACAAAATGAAGTTAGTTTTTTAATATAACTGAACAAAATGAAGTTAGTTTTTGAATATAACTGAACAAACTGAAGTTAGTTTTTGAAGCAAACTGAACAAAATGAAGTTAGTTTTTGAATATAACTGAACAAAATGAAGTTAGTTTGTGAAGCAAACTGCATAAAATGAAGTTAGTGTTTGAATATAACTGAACAAAATGAAGTTAGTTTTTGAATATAACTGAACAAAATGAAGTTAGTTTTTGAATATAACTGAACAAAATGAAGTTAGTTTTTGAATATAACTGAACAAAATGAAGTTAGTTTTTGAATATAACTGAACAAAATGAAGTTAGTTTTTGAATATAACTGAACAAAATGAAGTTAGTTTTTGAATATAACTGAACAAAATGAAGTTAGTTTTTGAATATAACTGAACAAAATGAAGTTAGTTTTTGAATATAACTGAACAAAATGAAGTTAGTTTTTGAATATAACTGAACAAAATGAAGTTAGTTTGTGAAGCAAACTGAAGTTAGTTTTTGAAGCAAACTGAACAAAAAGAAGTTAGTTTTTGAATATAACTGAACAAAATGAAGTTAGTTTTTGAATATAACTGAACAAAATGAAGTTAGTTTTTGAATATAACTGAACAAAATGAAGTTAGTTTTTGAATATAACTGAACAAAATGAAGTTAGTTTTTGAATATAACTGAACAAAATGAAGTTAGTTTTTGAATATAACTGAACAAAATGAAGTTAGTTTTTGAATATAACTGAACAAAATGAAGTTAGTTTTTGAATATAACTGAACAAAATGAAGTTAGTTTTTGAATATAACTGAACAAACTGAAGTTAGTTTTTGAAGCAAACTGAACAAAATGAAGTTAGTTTTTGAATATAACTGAACAAAATGAAGTTAGTTTGTGAAGCAAACTGCATAAAATGAAGTTAGTGTTTGAATATAACTGAACAAAATGAAGTTAGTTTTTGAATATAACTGAACAAAATGAAGTTAGTTTTTGAATATAACTGAACAAAATGAAGTTAGTTTTTGAATATAACTGAACAAAATGAAGTTAGTTTTTGAATATAACTGAACAAAATGAAGTTAGTTTTTGAATATAACTGAACAAAATGAAGTTAGTTTTTTAATATAACTGAACAAAATGAAGTTAGTTTTTGAATATAACTGAACAAAATGAAGTTAGTTTTTGAATATAACTGAACAAAATGAAGTTAGTTTTTTAATATAACTGAACAAAATGAAGTTAGTTTTTGAATATAACTGAACAAAATGAAGTTAGTTTTTGAATATAACTGAACAAAATGAAGTTAGTTTTTGAATATAACTGAACAAACTGAAGTTAGTTTTTGAAGCAAACTGAACAAAATGAAGTTAGTTTTTGAATATAACTGAACAAAATGAAGTTAGTTTGTGAAGCAAACTGCATAAAATGAAGTTAGTGTTTGAATATAACTGAACAAAATGAAGTTAGTTTGTGAAGCAAACTGAAGTTAGTTTTTGAAGCAAACTGAATAAAATGAAGTTAGTTTTTGAATATAAATGAACAAAATGAAGTTAGTTTTTGAAGCAAACTGAATAAAATGAAGTTAGTTTTTTTATATTAGTTTTTGAATATAAATGAACAAAATGAAGTTATTTTGAATATTAGTTTTTGAATATAAATGAATAAAATGAAGTTAGTTTTTGAATATTAGTTTTTGAATATAAATGAATAAAATGAAGTTAGTTTTTGAATATTAGTTTTTGAATATAAATGAATAAAATTAAGTTAGTTTTTTAATATAAATGAACAAAATGAAGTTAGTTTTTGAAGCAAACTGAAGTTAGTTTTTGAAGCAAACTGAACAAAATGAAGTCACTTTTTGAATGTGAATTTTGAATTTAATATAATTTTACATGTGGTATTATTACTTGCTGAATTGTATTTGATCAGTTTGTGAATTTTTAAAAATGTTAAGTTTCATTTACGTTCAACTGTTATGTTATGTTAGCTGTTATTGTGAATTTTCTGCTTCTAATGTGATTCCAGAAATAATCAGCATTTTTGTTTCGTTTCATTGTAAAAGTCATGGCTTACATTTTCATCACGATAACAAATTTAAACAAATAAATCACTTACTATATATATATATCAATATAACTATATATATATATATATATATATATAGCTGTATCGATCATTGTTCCCCTATTATCACTCTTTATGCTATAACAAGTGTTCATGATATCTATCTATTGACCTTTCGAGCCGTAACCGGCCCATAGGGCGTAGACCAAGATACACCTTCTCCTATATGAATTTTTGTTCTAGCAGTTTTCTTTTAAAGATATTTTATCAAATCTCGCCATCTGTCTCTGTTCTGTGCAAGCAGTTCTATCTCATTGAGGGAGCCGATTCCTGCTGCTCTTGCCTCTCTCATCAATGTTCTTCTCAGTGTCTCCCTGGGTCTTCCTCTTTATGATATATTCATGATATATAGGCTGTTTTTAATCAGTCTTCATTTTTAGAATGCTTTTATTTGGATAGTTTATTTGTTATATTTTAGAATTTATTGTAAATGTTTTATTTCTAGCATATATTTTAAATATAAAATGTTTGTCTTCCTTATTTTATTATTTTTTTTTGGGGGTTACTACCTTCCATCTCCCCAAGGGATGGAGGGAGAAAAAACACACACACACATAATGGAATGGTAATATACAGTCGAACCTGTCTAAGGCGACCATTCACGGGACTTTCAAAAACTGGTCCCATAGGACAGGTGGTCCTGCCTCACAGGTTTCACATAATAAATAGAGCGATAAAAAAATTTTATCCTAAGCACTATGAAAACTAACCTGCAAATCAGCGTAATCCATGAGTAGAACATAGTGCACATGTCGGTCTACAATAGCCATTTAAATTTAAAGACTGAGTTTTCCAATTCTTTTGCAAACTGTGAAGCTCGTTCTTTGATCATCGGCCCAGATAACGGAATTTTTCGTGCAAGTGCTGATTGACACCATTTCCAACAAAGTGTATTTATGTCTTCATTTCCCGTTTTCCTGCTATTCCTTCTTTTCATACTTGGTGCATTATTTTCAAAGTCATTCATATACTCGGCTTTTCTCTTTAACGTACGTAAAATCTGTGTCTTTCCCACTCCAAACTGTTCTGCCAATAATCGCGAACTTTTACCTTGCTGATTTTGTCGAATCACTGATATTCGTTCTTCCAGCGTTAATGCTTTTGGTTTTACACTTTTGACACTGGCCATTTCCTATATTATGTTATTAGATAACAAAGTGAAAAGTTCGGCAAGAAGAGATACAAGAGCTTATATAGACAACTTGGCAGAGAAAGCAGAGACAGCTGCAATTACAGGAGACAGCAGAACTCTTTATACTGTACAAAAGATGCTGACAAACACCTATACATCCAGTGGAACACCAATTCTAGACAAATCTGGATTAATGCTAACAACAAGCGCAGACATAAAAGCCCGTTGGGCGGAACACTTCAAAGAAATTCTTAACCGTCCACTACCTCACAGTTTAATAGATTTTGAAGCTGAAACACCAGCAGCAGAATTAGATGTAAATTTAGATGACTTCACCTTGAGTGAAATAGAAACCACCTTAAAGCTAATGACCAATAACAAGGCTGCTGGAGAGGATAAGTTAACAGCTGAGATCCTCAAGGCAATTGATAGCCATAATTTAATACATCTCCAAAAAATGTTCAACATCATTTGGAAAACAGAGAAGACGCCTCATAAATGGAAAAAAGGAATCATTGTTAAGATCCCAAAAAAGGGCAATCTTAGAGATTGTAACAATTGGAGAGGCGTGACACTTTTGTCAGTTGCCTCAAAATTATTCTGTAAAATCATCCTAAATAGAATAAAGGATTCAATAGATACAGTAATGCGTGAAGAACAGGCTGGGTTTAGAAAAGGGAGAAGCTGTCTTGACCACATTTTCACTCTACGACTTATATTGGAGGAACACATTGAAAAGCAAAAACCTTTTGTACTTAACTTCATCGACTTCAAAAAAGCATTTGATAGTATTCATAGAGATTCTTTGTGGAAAATTCTGAAGCAATATGGCTTACCATCAAAAATCATAAATATTATCAAAGACATGTATGATGGTTACACATGTGCAGTTCGAACAGAGGAAGGACTGAGCGAATGTTTCCCAATAGAAACTGGGGTTAAACAAGGATGTATTTTATCGCCCTTGTTATTTGGAATTGTTATGGACTTCATAATGAAGAAATGCTGCACTGGTAATAAAGGCATCGAATGGATACAAGGAGACCATTTGGAGGACCTGGACTTTGCTGATGACATAGTTCTCATCAGCAATCAGATAAAAACGATGCAGGAAAACACAAATGAACTATCATCAATAGCCAGCAAAATTGGGCTTGAGGTCAATCATGAAAAGACTAAAGTCATGAAAAGTTTAATTCCAACAAGTGACAAAATATACATGGAAAACAAACCAGTAGAAGAGATCGATCACTTCATCTATCTTGGAAGTCACATTGATCGAGAAGGGGATACGAGCAAAGAAATTAGAATCAGACTGGCTAAAGCAGCAATGTCTTTCAGAAGCCTTGAAAAGTTGTGGAAATCAAAACTCATTAGCACAAACACAAAACTTAGGCTATTCAAATCAAATGTACTATCAACCCTTACGTATGCGTGTGAAAGCTGGAAAACAACAAGAGATATAGAAACAAAGTTGAACGCATTCGAAAATAAATGTCTAAGGAAAATACTTGGTATAGAATGGAACGAATTCAAAACAAACGAGGAAATTAGAGAAATCGCCAATCAACCACTAATATCTTCAGTAATAAAGAAAAGACGATGGTCATACGTTGGACATGTGATGAGAAGAGATAATAATCGAATAGCAAAGCAAGCCCTCATATGGGAAACAACAGGTAAAAGAAAAAGAGGAAGACCCAGGGAGACACTGAGAAGAACATTGATGAGAGAGGCAAGAGCAGCAGGAATCGGCTCCCTCAATGAGATAGAACTGCTTGCACAGAACAGAGACAGATGGCGAGATTTGATAAAATATCTTTAAAAGAAAACTGCTAGAACAAAAATTCATATAGGAGAAGGTGTATCTTGGTCTACGCCCTATGGGCCGGTTACGGCTCGAAAGGTCAATAGATAGATAGATTTCCTATATTGTGTGTAACACTTTTAAAATCCACAAAAATAATTCACTGAGATACTGTACATGTACGTGAATACACTCTAAGCGGGCAATGACTAATTCTTTAGTTAATTCCTGTAATTTATACGGGCCACGCAATGGTCTACTCTGGTCTAGACGGAACCGCGAAGTGATGTCACTTCACGAATCATAGATCTGTGTCTGCCGTGTTTCTCACACCAGTATTGACTGATAAACGTAACACGTCCCACTGTAATCTGGGACTCACTAAATACGGGAAAACTTCGACACCTGTAGACACCTGTGTCGATCGTTTATGGCTCCCAGCGAGACGGAGAAGGACTGGCTGGTCAGTGTATCGTTATCAGTGTTACCCGCGTGTCGTAAACGGGATAAATAACATTGGCGGTGGTTAATTAGCCTGGTCTCTGGTCGCGTCATACGGTGAGCGCCGTAATCAGTGTTAGCATATAGTAAAAAACTCGGGGAAATTGTAGACCCGGTCCTATAACCAGGGAAACGCTTTAAACAGGTGGTCCTAAGACCAGGTTCGACTTTATTTACAATATTTTAGAATTATTTGTCTAAAACTAGGATTCTCTGTTTTAGTTTAGTCAATGGTACTTCATGTGTTTTCTTTAGCGCATTATCTCTGTATTTTTCTACAGTAACTGATTTGTTTGTTAGCATAGAAACCACATTGTTTATTACCATAGCAACAGTATTGTTTCCATAGCAACTGCATTGTTTGATTATATAGCAGTTCATTATAAAATAGCGACAGGAGTTATAATTTCTTTGTCATGCTTCACTATGAGTTTTAGTGTCAACTGCATTGTTTGTTTCTGTATCAACCACTACTCGTATGTGGTGGAGCCACTGTAAACAGTTGTTTCTCTAGTAACATTGTTTCCAAGAAGATTTCAAATCAAGTGTTCAAACACACGCTATGTCACAGCCATATTGGCATACACAATTCTAGTCATTGCTTGTAGAGTGTACATTTGCCAGTTTTTTTGTTGTTGTTAACAAATAATTTTGCTGCTGAGCCAAAACCTTCATCATAAGATATATCATTTCTGGAAGAGCCTGGTCAAAGTAAATATTAATGGCAACTTCAAATATTCATCATTTTGTGCCATACCGGTTGGCGTAGGTGATCATCTCTTTCTAATCTTCTATTCACCGTGCATCATATCAGTTATGTTATTGACTGTTTTCCTTGTAATAACACCAAGCTATCTAATATCCTCTCTCTCTCTGTTGTGCGCGATCTCTCTTCCCTTGCCAGTTGTAACCAAGTATTCCAACTTTCCACTTCTCATGATGTGCCAGAAGAATGTTGGTTGTTTCTTTCTGATGTTTTTTAGGAGCTCCCTTTTTGTGTTGGCATCTTTGAGAATTTCCTCATTGGTTTTTTTTTAGCTGTCCAGGAAATTTTCAACATTCTTCTGAGAAATCCCATCTCTGTGGCATCTAACTGTCTTTTCATTTGTTTGTCTACTGTCCATGATTTGCTTCCATAGGTTAGAATTGACTCTATATAGCACCATGAACTCTCTTTCTCACTTCTATTGACATAGACTTGTTGCATTAAATATTTTTCATTTTCTGAAATGCTATTTTGGCCTGAGCTATTGTGCTTTTTATTTCTGTGGTGCATCTTCCATTTGATGTTATTATTGTGCCCAAGTATTTGACACGTTTCACGTTTCAAATTTGTCCTGTTTATTTTTTATGCTGCATGCTGGTGATGATTGTTTCTTCAATATAACCATTACTTCTGTTTTCTCATTATTCAGACTGAAACCTTTCTTGTTGCTTTCTTTTATATTATGTCTATCATTTCTTGTTGTTCATTCTCTGTCTCTGCTATTAAGACTATGTCATCTGTATATCACAAATTGTTTATGTTAGTGTAAATCAAACATGAGGTGAAATAATAACAAAGAAGATCCGGAACAATTCTTGTGAATTTGTTTAGCTCAGAGAATATGATACATTTTCTGTGTAGTTTTCTGTTTAATAAACGATGACCATTTTCAAGTGAATGAAATGTGTTCAGTCCATTAATTGCATATTCTCATCCGCACATTTGTTTCTCTTTTGTTAATGGACTAGTGCTAATGTTACTTAATTTGATTTGTCTGCATTAAATGCAAGGCTAATAGAACAAGGTATATACACTCCTGAGTTATACATACAGTTAATTATTCATATGTTTAATGAAGTATTAACGTAACTTACAATAAGAAAGATAATAAATCTGAAACATTAACATTGAGTTCCTGTTTTGTTTCTTTGACTATACTCAGAATAATACACTCAGTTTTATATGTAGTATATGTAAAGATTATGTTGTAAAAATACTTTATTATTTTGTTTCTTTATAATACTCTGTTAAAGCTCATTTCCAATATTAGGAAGAAACAAAGGAGCCCCGATAGCTCAGTGGTTAGTGAACTGGACTACAAAGGACAAGGGATAGGGTTCGATCCCAACCGACGGCTTCCGGGTTCACCCAGCCTTAAATGGGTACCAGATTTTTTTCTGGGAAAGTAAAGCAGCACGGGCGTAATACCGACCACATTACCCCAAAAATCATGTGCTGAAGGTCTGAAAATATAGGGTCACTAACACCATATTTCCCTACACGCCACTTGGCGTGATGGGGGTACTTTCCTTTACTTAGGAAGAAACAATCATCTTTTTTTGACAATGTAATGAGAAGAGAACAACTGGAATATATTGTATCAACTGGAAAAATTGAGGGACGAAGAGATAGAGGGAAGCAAAGAGAGAAAATACCAGATAGCTTAAGAGAATGGCATGGCAGAAGGTCAACGAAGATCATAAGTTGTGGAGAGACATGATCACCTACATCAGTAGGCCTGATACTTGATGATGATAATACTCTGTGTGTGTGTATATATATATATATATAAACACTCAGTTTTATATGTAGTGTATGTAAAGATTATGTTGGACAAAATATTTTATTATATTGTTTCTTTATTGCATTGTGAGCTATTCTTTGGGAAGCCAAGAGAAAAGATACCACCAGACAGCTTATAAGAATGGCTTGGCAGGTCAACAACAGAAATGATAAATAACTGTTGAGATTGAAGGTTGTGGAGAGACATGATCACCTAAGCCAGCAGGTATGGTATTTTATGAGGATGATGAACTTTTCTATATATCTTCTTCCTTTCAACTCCCTATGGAGCTTAGGTCTTCAACCAACACTTTCAACTCCCTATGGAGCTTAGGTCTTCAACAAACACTTTCAACTCCCTATGGAGCTTAGGTCTTCAACAAACACTTTCAACTCCCTATGGAGCTTAGGTCTTCAACAAACACTTTCAATTCCCTATGGAGCTTAGGTCTTCAACAAACACTTTCAACTCCCTATGGAGCTTAGGTCTTCAACAAACACTTTCAACTCCCTATGGAGCTTAGGTCTTCAACAAACACTTTCAACTCCCTATGGAGCTTAGGTCTTCAACAAACACTTTCAACTCCCTATGGAGCTTAGGTCTTCAACAAACACTTTCAACTCCCTATTTGGGCTTTGGTCTTCAACAAACACTTTCAACTCCCTATGGAGCTTTGGTCTTCAACAAACACTTTCAACTCCCTATGGAGCTTTGGTCTTCAACAAACACTTTCAACTCCCTATGGAGCTTTGGTCTTCAACAAACACTTTCAACTCCCTATGGAGCTTTGGTCTTCAACAAACACTTTCAACTCCCTATGGAGCTTTGGTCTTCAACAAACACTTTCCAAGCCGTCTTGTTTGGTGCCATTTTCTTAAGATCGCTCCTTATCTTCCTCATTTGCTTCATCTCTACTTCCATCTTCTCCATATATATTTTGCCTTCCCCTTTGTCTGCCACCCTGAATATGCCAAAAAAGGGATAGTCATAATACTTACGTGTAATAGTTTCAGTTGGTTTCCACAGTGTGTGTGCTATTCAGCGCCATCATCTTTGCAGTATCTCTTTCTCCACTGGTATTTATCTAATACTTTCCCATAGTTCTAAGTTTGTAATTTTGTCTTGCTATTTCCATCTTTTTATTCTGCGTAGGCATCCATTAATGAAAGTTTGTATCTATGTGATAGTCATTTTTGTTGTTTTCCATGTTGAGCAGCCATATAATAGGACTGATTTGTTCATTCGATTGCATTCACCTTATGACTAAATGATTAGTTCTAACTTTTCATCTTCTGACCATAAAAGTATATTCAGTGGGCGTAAACAATGTGTTGTGGTTTGTAGTGAAACTGTTGTTTGTTTGATTGTTTGTTTGATTGTTTGTATTCGCCAGTTTTATATCTCTATTGAAGTCACGAGGGACTGAATTTTCATGAATGTCACTTTTTCCTATTGTTCACACCAACAGCCGTGTGCTCAGGTGCCCCCGCCATACAGGCAGATATTCTCTGACTTAGAGATGCTCTCATATTTTTTATTGATAAGCATTTTAATGTTCTTGGTGAATTTTGTTCCCTATTAATTTTGCCCAGGCAGCAGCCATTTCTGGCCTACTCATTTCAATTTCCAACTGCCAAAGGTTCTTTAACATGTTCAGAATGCACACTTGACCTCCTGTTTTTTTGCTGCTATCTGAGACGGCTACTAGACATCAGATGTAACTACCCAGAGAAGGAAGGGTAAAGCCTCGAAGAAACCACAGATTCGATTTAAAAAAAATAATTTCTACTGCTGGTGGTGGAAATCTAACCCAGGATATTCTTGTCCAGAGATGAACGTCATACCTCTAGACCATGTCCAGAGAAGAACGTCATACCTCTAGACCTTGTCCAGAGATGAATGTCATACCTCTAGACCTTGTCCAGAGATGAACGTCATACCTCTAGACCTTGCCCAGAGATGAACGTCATACCTCTAGACCTTGTCCAGAGTTGAATGTCATACCTCTAGATCTTGTCCAGAGATGAACGTCATACCTCTAGACCTTGTCCAGAGATGAACGTCATACCTCTAGACCTTGTCCAGGGTTGAATGTCATACCTCTAGACCTTGTCCAGAGATGAACGTCATACCTCTAGGCCTTGTCCAGAGTTGAATGTCATACCTCTAGACCTTGTCCAGAGATGAACGTCATACCTCTAGACCATGTCCAGAGATCAACGTCATACCTCTAGACCTTGTCCAGAGATGAACATCATACCTCTAGACCTTGTCCAGAGATGAACATCATACCTCTAGACCTTCTCTAGAGATGAACGTCATGACCACCCAGCCGCGCAGTCAAACTGCGATATTTGTGCTTTGTGGCCCAATACTTGCATCATCATCATCATCATGTGCCATACCTGTTGGCGTAGGCGATCATCTCCTTCCACAATCTTCTATCTACAGCGCATCGTGCCAGTTCTGTTGTTGACTGTTTTCCATGCCATAACACCAAGCTATCTAATATTTTGCCTCTTTGTCGTCCGCGATCTCTCTTTCCATGTATTTTGCCTGTTGTAACCAAGTATTCCAACTTTCCTCTTCTCATGATGTGCCTGAAAAATCTTGATTGTTTCTTTCTGACGTTTCTTAGGAGCTCCCTTTTTGTGTTGGCCTCTTTGAGAACGTCCTCATTGGTCTTTTTAGCTGTCCAGGAAACTTTCAACATACTTCTGAGAAATCCCATCTCTGTGGTCTCTAACTGCAACTTCAGCACAGCATTTTTGAGTACTGATTTGCCTTCCCTCTCGATCCCTACTAACTCAGCTTGAGTAGGCTGATTAGTCAGTAACACATAGCAACGATTTTACACTGGAGTTGAACATTTTTATATTTAACTTAATCAAGAACAAAAGCGAGAAAACAAGAAAACGAGTTCTTAAATGATATGCTTGCTTGCTTGCGTTCACCCGATGACTAAAGGAGTATTCCTCTTCATCATCCGCCCTTAAAAGAACGTTAAGTGGGCGTGTCTGCGTTGTGTTGTGGTTTGCAGTATAACTGTGATATTTGCGCCTTTCGGTCCAACACATCCGACTTCAGAACGACATTTTTGAGTACCGGGTTGTCTTTCCTCTTCGATCCCTACTCACTTGGCCAGACTAGACAGGTTAGTCTGTTACTAGAGGCACCACGAAGAGGTGGAGCTGGGTCTGGATGGTTTTGGTTCACCGATCCTGGCGCAAGCCATCAGCTGTGGGTCGCTAACAACTTCCAGCTCTGGTGCTAGTAGGCGTGCCTTCGCCTCCCTTAAATGATATATAGAGCCAGTCTTAACATATGGATGTGAATCATACACAATAGGATCACAGACAAGAAAATCACTGAAAGTTGTAGAAATGTTGTTTTTCAGAAGAATGTTGAGAATACAACGGACAGCTAAGAAGAGTTATGAAAACGTTCTGAAAAAGGCCAAAGGCAAAAAGAGAGATAATATCCAATATCAAAAGCAATCATCATTTTTTGGCCATGTAATGAGAGGGGAACAGCTGGAATATATTGCAACAACTGGAAAAATTGAGAGACAAAGAGATAGAGGGAAGCAAAGAGAAAAGATACCAGACAGCTTAAGAGAATGTCTTTGCAGAAGGTCAACAACAGAAATGATAAATAACTGTCTAGATCGAGAGTTCTAGAGAGAGACATGATCACCTACGCCAGCAGGCTTGGTAATTGATGGCAATGATGATTGAACATAATTTTTTTTAAATGTATTCTTTATATAGTTCATCTTTATTTCTGTATAAAGTATTCTGTATATGTCTCATATCTTTGCCACAATATAAACTATTGTTGAGATGTGTTCAATCATCTGATTTATATGTTATCTTCTATATAACTTTCATCTTTATCATATTAACTTGTAAGTATATAAAAAAAGTAAAGTGCCTCGTCAAACCAAGAGGTGTATAGTGAATATGGTGTTAGAGACCATAATTTTTACAGACCTTCGGCACATGAATTTTGGGGTAATGTGGTCGGTATTACACCAGTGCCGCTTTACTTTCCCAGAAAAAATATCTGGTACCCATTTAAATCTGTGTGAACCTGGAAGCGGTCGATTAGGATCGAACACGACCTCGTGTCCTTAGTTGTCAAGTTCACTAGCCACTGAGCTATCGCGGCTCTCTTTTTATGTATATACTCATACACACACATATATATATACACACTCTGACAGTGATGTCATCATTCTGTCTTTCTTGCCTTGCAACACAAACCCATCCTTTTTACAGCGTTCAAGTCTTATTTGATCATGCGAATTAAACTATTTGTCCTGTCTCAAAATGGAGAGGTAAGAAAAACATCATGACACAAGATGAGTTTTCCTTCACATAGGGTAACTCTACGTAGGGTTTCTTCACGTAGGGTAACTTCACATAGGGTAACTCCACGTAGGGTAACTTCACATAGGGTAACTCCACGTAGGGTAACTTCACATAGGGTAACTCCACGTAGGGTAACTTCACATAGGGTAACTCCACGTAGGGTAACTTCACATAGGGTAACTCCACGTAGGGTAACTTCACATTGGGTAACTCCACGTAGGGTAACTTCACGTAGGGTTTCTTCACATAGGGTAACTTCACATAAGGTAACTCCACGTAGGGTTTCTTCACGTAGGGTAACTTCACATAGGGTAACTCCACGTAGGGTTTCTTCACGTAGGGTAACTTCACGTAAGGTAACTTCACGTAGGGTAACTTCACGTAGAGTAACTTCACGCATGGTGGATGCCGGACAGGGTATTGAGCCCACCCACCCATAGACCCATCAATGAACGTCACTGCCCATGGACACCACTACATCATTCTCAGTGGAACCAAGATGTCAGACAGGAAGTCAGCTGTGATCAGCGAGAACAATTATTTGACATCCTTCAGTTGTAGCTCTCCAACAACCTGGCCATGTGAGTAGAATCAAGAGAACCGGCAAGCCCGTGCTAGAAACTGTTATGCTCAAATCGGATGTGTTGGACTTAGGGGTTGAACTCTTTTCTTCTTCTTCTACCTTTCAGCTCCCTGTGGAGCTTAGGTCTTCAACAAACACTTTCAGCTCCCTGAGGAGCATAGGTCTTCAACAAACACTTTCCAAGTCGTTCTGTTTCTTGCCATTCTTTTAAGATTATTCCATGTCTTTCCCACCATCTTCATCTCTGCTTCCATCTGTCTTCTCCAAGAATTCCTTGGTTTCCTCTTTGTCTTTTTCCTTGGGGGTTCTAAAAAGAGCCTGTTGTGTAATGCTCTCAGTTGGCTTCCGCAGTGTGTGTCCTATACAGCGCCATCGTCTTCGCTGTATCTCTATATCCACTGGTATTTGACTGGTACATTTCCATAATTCTATGTTAGTGATTTTGTCCTGCCATTTCCATCCTTTTATTCTGCGTAAGCATCCATTAACGAATATATGTATCTTCATGATTGTCAGTCATTTTAGTTGTTCTCCATGTTTCACATCAATATAATAAGACTGACGTAGCATTGGAGTTGAACTATTTTTATTTTTGTATTTAACCTAATTTCTGTGGACTTCCATATGTTTCCCAGGTTGGACTCTCACTTTCTTGTAATTAACATCATCATCATCATCATCATCATCATCATCATAATTTCGGCCAATGATCTTCTGTTATGCCATTTGGATAAGCTGTTCAATTCTTTTTCTTTTGATTTTCCTCTACTCATCTTTCCATTCACTCTGCCTGTTAGTATTCCCAATGCCTGCTTATCACATCAACACATCCATACCCACTAAATATCCCTTTTAGGGTGGATATGGAGTAGAACTAGTGTAGAAGGATCTTGATCAGATTTGGTTCACTCTCCTGCATTCAAACAGTCAGCTATGAGCTGCTGATCACTTTTAACCTATGTGTTTTGCTCTGAAAGTTCTTATTTATAAAAAATATGCATTACGTCAACAGAAGTCAAACAATGAACTCAAGTCGGCAAAAATACTTTGAGTACAATAAGAAATGTTCTGAATTCTAAGCAAACAAAAACAAAGAATACAAAAAAACTAGAGTTGTAGAATGATCTATTTATTCGCCGTTGTTATCCAATGAATAGACGTTGTTAATGGCGGAGCTGGAAAACAAAGAAAACTCTTTTTTATTATTTAAAACGGAATTATGAAAAGAGACAGTTTGTGGGAAGAAGAGAAACACGTAAAACATAGAAAAGAATGAGACGGGTGAGAAATTAGAGATTTTAACAAACCCTAATTATTGGACATACCACCAAGACACTTTGGACTAAAAAGCAGAATAGTTCAGGCCAAAATAGCATTTCAGAAGGTTAAACATATCTTATGCAACAAATCTATGTCAATAAAAATGAGAAAGAGAGTTCATCAGTGCTATATAGAACCAATTCTGACTTATGGAAGCGAATCATCGACAGTGGACAAACAAATGAAAAGACGATTGGAGACCACAGAGATGGGATTTCATAGAAGAATGTTGAAAGTTCCCTGGACAGCTAAAAAGACCAATGAGGAAGTTCTCAAAGAGGTCAACACAAAAAGGGAGCTCTTAAAAAACAACAGAAAGAAGCAATCAACATTTTTCGGGCACATCATGAGAAGAGAAAAGTTGGAATACTTGGTTACAACAGGCAAAATACACGGAAAGAGAGATCGCGGACGACAAAGAGAGAAAATACTGGATAGCTTGGTGTCATGGCATGGAAAACAGTCAACAACAGAACTGATACGATGCACTGTAGATAGAAGATTGTGGAGGGGCATGATCACCTACGCCAACCGGTATGGCACATGATGACGATGAATTATTGGACATAAATAGTCACACACGTAACTAGACTAAAGAGCAAGGTTGATAGTGAGAGGTCAAGGGCTAGACATTTAGACAAAAGGGAGGTAAATAAATTTTCTGTGTTATTTTGTTATAAACACTTCTATAATACGTCACAAGGGTGGGAGACATGACAAAACAATGGCGTGACGTGTCTCGATTCTGGAGAGAGTTCATTGTGGAAGGAGCTCAGCTAACATCCAACATGAGTGTCATCAGGTATTAATATGAAAGAATTTACTTATTCATCATATCATTCTTCTTCTCATCATCATCAAGTACCGGACCTGCTGGCGAAGGTGATCATGTCTCTCCACAACTTTCGATCTCGACAGTTATTTATCATTTCTGTTGCTGACCTTCTGCCAAGCCATTCTCTTAAGCTGTCTGGTATCTTTTCTCTTTTGCTTCCCTCTATCTCTTCGTCCCTCAATTTTCCCAGTTGTAACAATATATTCCAGCTGTTCCCTTCTCATAGTTATATAAAAACAGTCCAAAAACAAGTGCCGTTAGAACATTGGAAGGTCTGTCAGAATGGTTTCAGATTACAACAGGTGTAAGACAAGGATGTGTCCTCTCACCACTCCTCTTCGTCATATTTATGGACAAAATAAATTTGGAAACAACCAACAATAAGGAGAAGCCAAATAATAACTTAGAGGTAGAAAATTCCAACATCAACGAGCTACTCTTGGCAGATGACCAATGCCTAATATATGAGGATGAAAACCTGCTACAACAAAATATAACATCTCTAGATAAAAGTTGCACAAACTACAGTATGAAAATGAACACAGCAAAAAACAGAGGCTATGAGAATAAGCAAATTAAGACACCCATTAAACATTAAGATCAAAGATAAAGAAATAAAACAAGTAGAGGAATTCAAGTATTTGGGCACAATGTTTACAGAAGATGGAAAACTAGACAGAGAAATTGACATGAGAATAACAAAAGCAAATGCTGTCACATACCAGCTTTCACCATTGCTAAGACATCCAAACATTTCTATGCCAGCTAAACAACAAATGATAAATAACATTTTCATACCAACTTTGTGCAATGAAAGTCAAACATATGCGATCATCTGGCAATGCTGACGAAAGATCTACATTAGTGAAACTTGTCAATGACTAGGGGATTATTTTCATGACATATTCCCAACCTCCTATAGATTCTGGAGTTCATGTTACAGTCCATCATGGACACAAAGACATCTTTATTAATGACATGATCTAATGCTCCTCAGATGAACACAATTCACAAATGAAAAAAACCTCACAGTCCACTTTGATTCTTTATACCAAAAGTGGATCAACAATTTTACTTTTTTTTTTAAAATGATAGTTGATGTTCCTATCTTCATATATTTAGTATATGTGCTTTAACAATCAACATTTGTCGGGCACATCACGAGAAGAGGAAAGATAATATGCTTTGTTACAACTGGGAAAATACAAGGAAAGAGATATCGCGGACGTCAAAGAGAGAAGATACTAGATAACTCGGTGTTATGGCATGGAAAACAGTCAACGACAGAATTGATACGATGCACGGTGGATAGAAGATTGTGGAAGGACATCATCGCCTTCGCCAACCGGTATGGCCACGATGATTTGCTTTCACGACTCTTTTATACACTTATTTTCATAACTGCTTTTGTTTTATGTCAATGTTTTACAATGAAGTGTCTCTTTTTATGTGAGCTTGCATATGTGAGCTTGCACGGTGTTTATCTAGTCACTAATAAGATCTCCTTTGTTTTTCTTTCAATTTTTTCGTTTGATATGTCTTCTGTTCTGTTTGTTTATTTCATATGAAGACCTTTCCGAGTTGAAACATTGGCTTCTTTCATTTTATGGTTATGTTTATGGTTATGTTAATGCTTATGGAAGGCCCCGGTATCAGTGCAAAAAATTTAAATACATAATTGATTAACCGCCCGTGCCAGTTGAATCATCCGAATTAATATCTCATCTCCCAAACAAATAAAGGTAGTTGCAATCCCCATCATAACACTCAGCACACGCCAAAAGACATAAGACGAAACTGCACAGAAAGTGAGCACAGCCATCTCTGTCATATTATCTTAATCGTAACGCACAAGCATCCTATTTATGTGCTATTTTTTTGTTGTTGACATTTTGACATTGGTAAAAAAAAAAAAAAAAAAAAAAAACTCAATTCATGTAATTGTCTTTTTTGTTTGTCTATTTTTATTTCTTTTCTTATTTTGTGAGCAAGGTATTCCACACACTGGAAATCATCATCATCATCCTTTCCATGCCGTCAGACAAGGCACACTAGTCTACCTCTCCAAAAGTCGTTGCTCGGGACAAGGTCATTAACCCTTTCAGTCGCCAATCAATTTGTCCAAAACGTCTACAAATATAGGCCTATATGTTGTTACTATCCAGGGACGCAAACAAGTAAATTCCGCATAAAAAGAGCAAAGTTACAGAGTATTGCCCCTTACATGTTTATGACATAATGCATATCCTAAGTACCATTATATATCATCATCAAGTACCGGGCCTGCTGGCGTAGGTGACCATGTCTCTCCACAACTTTTGATCTCGACAATTATTTATCATTTCTGTTGTTGACCTACTGCCAAGCCATTCACTTAAACTTTCTTGTACTCTTTGCTTCCCTCTATCTCTTCGTCCCTCAATTTTTCCAGTTGTTACAATATATTCCAGTTGTTCTCTTCTCATTACATGGCCAAAAATGATGACTGTTTCTTCTTAATATTGGAAATTAGCTCTCTTTTTGCTTTGGCCTCTTTCATAATGTTTTCATTACTCTTCTTAGCTGTCCATGGTATTCTCAACATTCTCCTGTAAAACCACATTTCTACAGATTCCAGTGATTTTCTTGTCTGGTGTGCTATTGTCCATGCTTCACATCCGTATGTTAAGACTGGCTCTACATAACATTTAAGAATTCTTTTTCTTGTTTCTATTGTCAAAAACGGATTGCATAGTATCTTCCTCAGTTTATATAAATATATATTAAACAATACACACACACACACACACACACACGCACGCACGCACGCACGCACACACACACACACACACACACACACATATATAAATATTAAGAGAGAAACTTATCAATACTTTTAAGTACTATAGGGTCTCAAAGTATATCTCAGTAAAGCAGTCGATCGATGCCTGCTGAAGCTGCCTCTCTTGAAGCACTCATCTCAGAATATGCCGACATCGGTCTCTCCTATTATTTAGGGGGTCAAGGCAAAGAAATACATCCGCGAAGCTGCAGTAAAGCTTATTGTAAAGCTGATGGTAAAGGAGAAATTAAAAAAAAATGTAATATACAGAACAGGCCGACACAAATTTGAACAACTTTTCGGCTCAATAGGCCTTAAATTGTGGTTAAAAAAAGTAAAGACCCCGTCACACCAAGTGGCCTATAGGGAATATGTGTTAGTGACCATCATTTTTGGTCATTGCACTGACCATCAAGTTGGTAAAATGTATGCTAAAATATTGGAGAGGAGAGTAAGATACATAATAGAATCCTCAATAGAAACCTCAATTAAGTAATAATCAATTCGGATTCAGAAAGGGCAAAAGCTATACTGATGCTATATTTACATTGAGACAACTATGTGAAAAAACAATAGAATATGACAGAAACCTAAATATAGTGTTTATAGATCAGGAAAAAAGCTTTGATCGTGTGGACAGGAATAAACTTTGGCAAACTTTAGAAACCTACGGGGTAGCAGGACAACTACTAGATAATATAATGGCATTATATAAAAACAGTCAAAGTGCCGTTAGAACATCGGAAGGTCTGTCAGAATGGTTTCAGGTTACAACAGGTGTAAGACAAGGATGCGTCCTCTCGCCACTCCTCTTCATCACATATATGGACAAAATAAATCAGGAAACAACCAACAATAAGGAAAAATCAAATAATAGCATAGAGGTAGAAAATTCCAACATCAACGAGCTACTCTTCGCAGATGACCAATGCCTAATATATGAGGATGAAAACCTGCTACAACAGCATTTAACATGTCTAGATAAAAGCTGCACAAGCTACAGTATGAAAATTAACACAGCAAAAACAGAGGCTATGAGAATAAGCAAATTAAGACACCCATTAAACATTAAGATCAAAAGTTAAGAAATAAAACAAGTAGAGGAATTCAAGTATTTGGGCACAATGTATACAGAAGATGGAAAACTAGACAGAGAAATCGACATGAGAATACACAAAGCAAATGCTGTCACATACCAGCTTTCACCATTGCTAAGACATCCAAACATTTCTATGCCAGCTAAACAACAAATAATAAATAGTATTTTCATAGCAACTTTGTGCTATGAAAGTCAAACATGGACCCTTTCTAAATCACATTTAAGAAAGATCAATACATGTGAGGTGCGATGCTCGAGAAAAGTAACAAACAACACAAGAAGAGATAGAATACCGTAGGAACTAAACCCTGCCAAGAATATATAGAACAACAACTTAAATGGTTTGGCCACCTGGTCATAATGAATCCTCACCAATCACCATCAAGGGCGTTCTTCTCGAGAATGCACGGAAAAAGACCAAGAGGAAGACCCAGAAGAGATGGATAGATGCAGTGACAGAGACATGTAACAACAAAGGGAAGTCACTAATTCAGACAATTCGAGCAGCTCAAGAACGACAACTGATATAAACCACGACACCTTTTAGGTATCAGTGAGAAGAGAAAAGAAGAAGAAGAAGAGGAAGACCATAATTTTTACAGACCTTCGGCACATGATTCTTTGGGTAATGTGGTCAGTATTACGCCCGTGCCGCTTTGCTTTCCCAGAAAAAAATCCGGTACCCATTTAAGGCTGGGTGAACCCAGAAGCCGTCGATCAGGATCGAAACCAACCTCTTGTCTTTCTCAAATTGTGGGAAGTGTGGTAATTTGCCCTTTGGCCAGTCTTCCGTCCTACGTCACAGACACGAACCATGCCTTGAGAATTCCTTTCATCTCTCTCTTCCGTGATCATTCAAACCAACTTTTCATCCTCGACGTTTGTTCTCTCTACAACTCTATACCTTACTCCGGCGGCTTCCTGGATCTTCAGTTCCTTCTTAACCAAAGGCAACACCCTTCTGTTGATACTTCCATTCTTCTCTGCCTTACTGAGCTTGTCCTTAACCCCAACACCTTTCTGTTGATACTTCCACTCTTCTCTGCCTTACTGAGATAGTCCTTAACCCCAACACCTTTCTGTTGATACTGCCATTCTTCTCTGCCTTACTGAGCTTGTCCTCAACCGCAACACCTTTCTGTTGATACTGCCATTCTTCTCTGCCTTACTGAGCTTGTCCTTAACCCCAACACCTTTCTGTTGATACTGCCATTCTTCTCTGCCTTACTGAGCTTGTCCTCAACCTCAACACCTTTCTGTTGATACTGCCATTCTTCTCTGCCTTACTGAGCTTGTCCTCAACCTCAACACCTTTCTGTTGATACTGCCATTCTTCTCTGCCTTACTGAGCTTGTCCTCAACCTCAACACCTTTCTGTTAATACTGCCACTCTTCTCTGCCTTACTGAGCTTGTCCTCAACCTCAACACCTTTCTGTTGATACTGCCATTCTTCTCTGCCTTACTGAGCTTGTCCTTAACCCCAACACCTTTCTGTGATACTGCCATTCTTCTCTGCCTTACTGAGCTTGTCCTCAACCTCAACACCCTTCTGTTGATACTGCCATTCTTCTCTGCCTTACTGAGCTTGTCCTTAACCTCAACACCTTTCTGTTGATACTGCCACTCTTCTCTGCCTTACTGAGCTTGTCCTCAACCTCAACACCTTTCTGTTGATACTGCCATTCTTCTCTGCCTTACTGAGCTTGTCCTTAACCCCAACACCTTTGAGTTCAGTGAAGACTTCTATGACCAAGTCAGTGGTGTAGCAATGAGCACCAAGATGGGTCCTATCTACGCTTACCTATTCATGGGTTGCCTTGAACACCGAATACTCAATTCGTATCAAGGTCCCCTTCCCATCAAATAACTCTGGTATATCGATGATTGCTTTGGACAAACCATCGACCTAAAGACGACATCTCCAAGTTTATCGACCACATCGGTAGCTATAACAAAGCTATCAAGATCACATCTTGTATCTCCACTTCTTCTGTCACCTTTTTGAACCTTATTGTTTCCTTGGGCACTTATGGTCTCCACACCTCTGTTTTCTAGAAACCCATATACGCCCCATTGTTACCTTCTCTATACTTCATCACAACCACCTTCATGTCGTGATTCTATTCCGTTTTTTTCAGAAATATATGTCTCCGTCGTATCTGCCAGGATGACACAGATTTCCTCTGACAGCCTCACCTTATGTTAGGCTTCTTTAATCACCGGCTTTATCCAGACTCGATCCTCCAAACTGCCTTCAAACGGGTCCTCCTTACCTCTTGCCCGGAGGCACTCACTCCTTCCAACCCCCCACCCCCTCCTCCCCTTCTTGACAGAATAATACTCACCTTCACCTATCATCCTCGAGAGCCGCGATAGCTCAGTGTTTAGTGAACTGGACTACAAAGGACAAGAGGTAGGGTTCGATCCCAACCGACGGCTCCGGTTCACCCAGACTTTAATTGGTACCAGATTTTTTTTCCGGGACAGTAAAGTGGCACGGGCGTAATACCGACCACATTACCACAAAAAAATCATGTGCCGAAGGTCTGTAAAATTTATGGTCACTAACACCATATTCCCTATACGCCACTTGGCGTGACGGGGCTCTTTACATTTTTTTTCTACCTATCATTCTCACAACCTAGCTGCTGGGAGAATACTCAGCCGTTCCATTCTCTACTCTGATCCCGCCACTTGTCTACTTTTCCGTGATCACCTTATGGTCACCTTCAAACAAGACAGGAATTTTAGCGAGATTTTTGTCAGGAGTCGACTCCATCGCTCCGACCATAAACAACTTGGGTACGGTCTCATGTGGACGTAACTGTATAACCTGTGTTTATGTGCTCCGCGCCGCCTCTGTCTTATTCCCTAACGGACGGTTCGAGATCAAGGATGGTTTCACATGTATGTCCCGCAATATCATTTATGCGATAATATGCCAACGATGTCACTTGACATATTGGCGAAAAAGGTAGACGTTTATCTGAAGAAATGTGTGAACACCTTCCGGATGTTCAACAGAAAAAATAGCACTCCAGAGGCGTCCCATTTCAATTTTTCAGACCACAAGAGCACAAACGGCGTCCGTATCACTGGTATTGTCCTTTACTACTCCGACGCCCGCAGCCGGTTCGCCTTGGAGAATCGCCTTCTTATCTAATTGTGTTCCCTGACCCCACGAGTCATTAATGTATCACACTCGTACACATAGTTTCCCTGTAGTTGCTCCTTCTCCTATTCTTCTCTTCAGCCCAATGTATGAGCACATTAGTATATGCACATACTATGCTGTTCACTATATATGCTAAAAAGATCAAATGAGGAAATTCTCAAAGAGGCTAACACAAAAAGGGAACTCATAAAAAAACTTCAGAAAGAAACAAACAACATTTTCGGACACATAATGAGAAGAAGAAAGTTGGAATACTTGGTTACAACTGGCAAAATACAAGGAAAAAGAGATCGCGGACGACAAAGAGAGAAAATACTGGATAGCTTGGTGTCATGGCATGGAAAACAGTCAACAACAGAACCGATACGATGCACTATAGATAGAAGATTGTGGAAGGACATGATCGCCTACGCCAACCGGTAGCACATGATGATGATTATGATGATGCTATTCACAGCTCTCCTCTACTAGACCACACTGCGACACTCCTGTGGTCCTCTATATCTCTTGTGTCTGGGCTGTTTACTTCTGTGCAAGGTGATACTCTTACCACATGCACTACACAGTACCTTACTTTTACATGTTCTTAAGAAACGCCATTCTTAAACGTCTCATTGGAAGGCGAAGGCGCGCCTACTAGCACCAGAGCTGGAAGGTGTTAGCGACCCACAGCTGATGGCTTGCGCCAGGATCGGTGAACCAAAACTATCCAGACCCTGTTCCACCTCTCTGCGGTGCCTCCAGTAACATACTAACCTGTCTAGTCTGGTCAAGAGCGCAGGGATCGAAGAAGGAAGACAACCCGGTACTCAAAAATGTCATGCTGAAGTCGGATGTGTTGGACGTCTATTCTGTGTGCTTTGTGTATGCACACGGACCTAGGTGTGGACACATCTGGCTATGTATGCTGTATGCGCACTTTGTGTATGCACACGGACCTAGGTGTGGACACATCTGGCTATGTATGCTGTATGCGCACTTTGTGTATGCACACGGACCTAGGCGTGGACACATCTGGCTATGTATGCTGTATGCGCACTTTGTGTATGCACACGGACCTAGGCGTGGACACATCTGGCTATGTATGCTGTATGCGCACTTTGTGTATGCACACGGACCTAGGCGTGGACACATCTGGCTATGTATGCTGTATGCGCACTTTGTGTATGCACACGGACCTAGGTGTGGACACTTCTGGCTATGTATGCTGTATGCGCACTTTGTGTATGCACACGGACCTAGGTGTGGACACTTCTGGCTATGTATGCTGTATGCGCACTTTGTGTATGCACACGGACCTAGGTGTGGACACTTCTGGCTATGTATGCTGTATGCGCACTTTGTGTATGCACACGGACCTAGGTGTGGACACTTCTGGCTATGTATGCTGTATGCGCACTTTGTGTATGCACACGGACCTAGGTGTGGACACTTCTGGCTATGTATGCTGTATGCGCACTTTGTGTATGCACACGGACCTAGGTGTGGACACATCTGGCTATGTATGCTGTATGCGCATTTCGTGTATGCACACGGACCTAGGTGTGGACACATCTGGCTATGTATGCTGTATGCGCACTTTGTGTATGCACACGGACCTAGGTGTGGACACATCTGGCTATGTATGCTGTATGCGCACTTTGTGTATGCACACGGACCTAGGTATGGGCACATCTGGCTATGTATGCTGTATGCGCACTTTTTAACATGCATGTGTACGCACACGTATGGGTGTAGCCGTATAAGGGGCTATGGGGATATATATGTATATATGTATATATGTGGATGTGTGTACATATTGTGTGTGCGTGTATATATGTATACAGGTCTGTGTGTTGTCGCACAGTTGTATAAACGTAGATACGCATAGACATTGCCGGTGGCATATAGTTGAGGTAACCTATACAATATTCCCCCCACGTATTATTTAGAACCCTCCCACGTGTGTTTTGGGCCTCCCGTTAGCTGGTCAACTATCCTGCGCAGACTAGCCAGCTTTAATTCTCCTTCTGGCCACAGCGCAATACGTAGGGTAGACATTTGTATTTTTATTTATCATTTAGTTCTAAATTATTTTATTTTTGATACTTCATTATTAGTTAGCTATGTAGGACTAATTTTATTTACTTACATATGAGTGTGTGTGTGTATTGTTTATTGTTCCCGCTGAAGGCCTATTGTGCCGAAGCGTCGTTCAAATTTGTGTCCTGCATTAATTACGTAAAGCTTCAACTATAAAACTTGTAAATTTTTTTTTGTTTTCTCCTCTTTGATTATTTCATATTTACATATGTAATACTGTACTCTTGATATATTATTTTACTGTGTAGTGTTAAGTTTATTTGCTTACATATTTGTTTGTGTGTTTGTTGTTGTCCAATGTTCTCGCCGAAGGCCAATTCAGTCGAAACGTCGTTCGATTTTGTTGTCCTTCACTTACGTAGAGCTGTAACCGTCACTTTTTTTCTTTTCTTTTTTTTTTTTTTTTGCTCCTTTCACCTTCCTATTTAAATGTTGGAATATATTGTAATAACTAGGAAAATTGAGGGACGAAGAGATAGAGGGAAGCAAAGAGAAAAGATACCAGACAGCTTAAGAGAAATGCTTGGCAGAAGGTCAATAACAGAAATGATAAATAACTGTCGAGATCGAAAGTTGTGGAGAGACATGATCACCTACGCCAGCAGGCATGACACTTGATGATGATGACGGACAATCTATTCTTCTAATTTCTCTTTGTGTTATCTTGATCTACGCAACTTCCGGGATACTCGAAATGATCTTCCACGGCGTTGACTTCAATGGGGTCATGATAGCCCAATCTTTAGTGACATGATCACCTACGCCAGCAGACATGGTACTTGATGATGATTTAAATGCTTGATGTATGATTCATTAGTTATTTCTTCCCATCGCATAGCCATTACGTCCCCTTTCTAGAGCAGGAATGTACGGGTAAATAATGGCAAACTTTGTAGAAGTCTATTTTTAGAATTATTACCAGCGGAAATGGCAATGACGTCAATTAATGTAACCCAGTAACCTTTCATTCTTTACAAAACACATACCACTTTCTTCTTTCCTTCTTCACGTGCCTTTCAGCGTCGAGAGGAGATATAATTTACGGTCTTTTGCTCTTATATTGACCTCTCCTGCTGTTATGTTTCCTAGTGTCTATAATATTTCATAAAGTGCATCTTTTTCGTGGTTGATCCTTGGGTCTGATATTGTTGAATCTTTATTGAAGGCTCTTTATGTACTCGATGGCGGGAATTATTTCATTTTTGTTAAAGTACTTTATTTCTGATCTTATCTCTCAGGCTATTTCCTGTCATTTGTTTAACACATTTAATCTCAGTAGAGGTTATTTTTCTTATTGTTCTTGTATCTGGGGCCCAGGTCTGGCATTGGCAGCACAACGTTGGGATGAAGATTGTATTGTAGAGCGCCCGTTTTGTATCTAGAGTCATTTCCTTGTTGGATAATAAGTAGTGATTGCTGTTCGATGATTTGACAAGCTTTGTTGCATATTAAGTCTATGTCTGATTGCTTGTACACATAACCCTGATTGGTTGATTATCAGCCAATCAAACTGAAACCACGCACTCCCTCTCCTGCTTCTAAAAACATTAATTTATTACATACAAATCAGTCACATATAAGATGTCCGGCTAAGTCTGCCCTAAGAGTTGAGATGTTGTCAGAAGTCTGTCCCTCGCTCTCCTTTCGTTTACTTCGTACGTGTACCCGTTTACATATTAACTCGTGCCAATCTTCCGGCAGAAGGATCAGAAGAACACCAGTTGAGATCAAAACGAGGGCTGCTATTTTCATGCCAGAGAAGTCTCGATGCTTCCAAATCGTGTCTGTCACTGGCAAAGATAAAAAAACAACAACATAAATTAAAAGAAAAAAAAACTATAATAAATATTGTCGTATATCATCATCATGTGCCATACCGTTTGGCGTAGACGATCATGCCCTTCCTCAATTCTCCATCCACAGTGAGTCGAATCAATTCTGTTGACTCTTTTCCCTGCCATGACATCAAGCTATCTAGTTTCTTCTATCTTTGTCGTCCACGATATCTTTTTCCATGTATTTTGCCGTCGATCGTTTCAGTTGTTTCTGCCACACACTAGTGAAAGTACTGAAGTTGGTTTCAGATTAGATATACCAACTCAGTAGCACCGGCGAAGATCCTGATTCCAACCTCTTTAGTCGCCTCTTACGACAGACGTAGCAGTTGACAGTGGCTCTACTCTTGTCTCCCCTGACCGTGGTCCCGGTAGCCTTGGGACAGTTTGAGATACGACCTCAACAAGATATAACTAGGATAATACGGTAATACCTCATTTCTTATAATACCATATTCAGACTCCATGTTTCGCCCGCAATAATAGAATGCTGGCATTAAAATTGTGTGGGAGCCGCGATAGCTCAGTGGTTAGTGAACTGGACTACAAAGAACAAGAGGTAGGGTTCGATCCCGACCGACGGCTCCGGTTCGCCCAGCCTTTAATGGGTACCGGATTTTTTTTCTGGGAAAGTAAAGCGGCACGGGCGTAATACCGACCACATTACCCCAAAAATCATGTGCTGAAGGTCTGTAAAATGTATGGTCACTAACACCATATTCCCTATACGTCACTTGGCGTGACGGGAGCTCTTTACTTTTAAAAAAAAATTAATATTGTGTGCAGTATTCTATAGGTCGTTTCAAAATATTTTGAAGGTGTTTAAAATTCCATATCTCTGCAACCAATTGATTGATAATGCTGAAATTTTGCATATGGTCTTGTGATTTTTTGGTCCCAAGAAGTACATTCATTTCCTCACCAACAAACGTATAGTTTTAAATATTCTTTATTTGAAGTATACAAATTTAAGGCATTTTGGTCAAACCATATATTTGGAGGAATTACCGCTTCATATGAGTGAGCACCCACGGACTTGTCATCTTGAACGTAATGCGCGCCAATTTCCCTGTTTTAAGCACTAAAAAACACATAAAACGCGTCATAGTTATAATTTTATATCCGGTGCATCCATTTCCTGTCGTTTTGTTGTGATTTATGTGCAACGGCGTATCCTAATTATTGGGCAATTTCGTTAAATTTGTGATCTGTTAGTCAATGGGTATAAAAGTAAAGTTCCTTACATTGCAATCAGTGGCAATAAAGGTGTATAAATATTTTTGCATAGAAGCTAAGCGTGGAAAACTGTATCGAAGCATCTCAAAGCCAGAAAAGAGAACTATTCACGCATTGGGTATAAGCAAACGCTTTTTCAAACAAGTGCTTAAAGCTAACGGAGTGTCCAGTTCAATCAAGACTAGGACGCTAGGAAGAAAGAAAGTAGTAGATAGTTTTGACAAGGAAGTGATTAGAAGAGCAATTTGTAAAATGTTCGATTCCAAAGAAACTGTGACTTTAAGAAAACTGAAAATTCGACTGAGAGCAGAAAATGACATTGTTGTGTCGAAAACAACATTATGGAGAACTGTTAGAAGCATCGGTTTTACGTTTAGAAAGTACGATAGTGGTAGAAATGTCATCTGCGAGAAGCCGCACTTAGTTTCTATGAGGAGTAAATATTTACGTGAAGTACGGGAAATGCGTAACCAAGGTTATGATATTGTATTTCTAGATGAATCTTGGATAAATTCTCACCACACAAGTGCAAAGGAATGGCAGTTATCAGATGGAAGTATTAAAAGATGTGTACCCACTGGAAAAGGACAGCGTATTATAATGGCACATGCAGGCAGCCGAAAAGAAGGGTTGGTGAAAAATGCAGAACTTATATTCACCTCTAATTATACTGACAACAGGGACTATCACACCGAGATGAATGGCCATATATTTAGAGAGTGGATTGAAAATACTCTTCTTCCAATTCTAGACAGACCATCCTGTCTGGTAATGGACAACGCGTCGTACCACAACGCTGTGGCAGAAGAAGACAAAATTCCTACATCTACCAGTACAAAAGATGTTATAAAGATTTGGCTAAGAAAGGAAGGAATTCCATTTAACGAGGGATTTTTGAAACCTGAATTACTGTCACTTGTTAAGAAATCGCAAAAGACCAAAGTATTCCAAATAGACAAAATCATTCAACAGCATGGTCATACGTGCTTGAGACTGCCCCCTTATCATCCACAATTAAACCCCATTGAACTCGTTTGGGCAAAAATTAAAGGGCAGGTGGCAGCTGAGAATACAAGTTTTAAACTATGCGATATAAAAGGACTGACATATGCTGCTCTATCACAGATTGACAAAGATTTTTGGTGCAAATGTGAAGATCATGTCTTAAAAGAAGAAAATGACTATTGGAAAAAAGATGGACTATCGTTCGTTCAGCCCAGATTAGTAATCAATATGTTAGACTCCTCTGATTCAGAATAAATGAAATAATAATGGACGTTTTTATATGTCCGCATGATCAATCTTTAGCTAAAGTTGATAACGTTTTGAAAATGTAAAGATTCTTGATATGTGTGCTGCAGGCATGCAAAGAAACTAAATCACTTTCATATGTCTTGTTTACGTAAAATAATGAAAGTCACATGGAAAGACATAAAACGAACAATGTAGCTCTTTACAGTGAAGAGGATCCCGTGCTTACATCGGACTCTTTAGTCACACGCGTACCCATAAACAATAACTTTGCTTGATATGTCATGCTCGTTATCGCTCGCAACGGATAATTAATTTTTTAAAATGTATTCTTTGTTGTATATTGTTTAAATAGTTTTCATTAATGGAACTGTTTATACGCTGATTTGTTTTAGACCGTCTGTAAAGGCTATAACATTGACATTCTCATGGTATTTTAAAGAAAGTAAACAATAGAAAGTAAACAGTTGATAAACGCCTCCAACTTTCAAGTTGTGTAGAGACGCCTATGTCGAGAAGCTGATTTCCATTAATGTACGGTAAATTATTTTCTCCAGGAGCAAAAAGATCCGTAAATTCACTGAGATCAAAGGAAAGTGCTGCTTCATGATGAAGCATACTTCCTACATCATTAAATTTTGTGAAATCGGTGGGACCTTGGAAAAACAAGGCCAGATGCAAAAATCAAGTTTGTAAGTGCAGGGAAAGGGGAGATATTTCATGTTAATCGTGAACATTTAGATTTGAAACGACCAATAGCAGTTTTGTCACTTACGCTGATTGATTTGTTTTTGTGAGTTCTTTGTTGTTTGTCCTGTTGATGCAAAATTCGTGAGTGGTGAATTAGTTTTCTCAATTTATTTTTTAACAGAACTAAGGTCACTGAACTTTGTTTCTCCGTCGACACCCTAACGGGTGTAAGAGGAAGTGAAGAAAGAAAGATAGAAAGTAAGAAAGAAAGTAAGAAAGAAAGTAAGAAAGAAAGTAAGAAAGAAAGTAAGAAAGAAAGATAGAAAGTAAGAAAGAAAGTAAGAAAGAAAGTAAGAAAGAAAGATAGAAAGTAAGAAAGAAAGTAAGAAAGAAAGTAAGAAAGAAAGATAGATAGAAAGTAAGAAAGAAAGTAAGAAAGAAAGTAAGAAAGAAAGATAGAAAGTAAGAAAGAAAGTAAGAAAGAAAGTAAGAAAGAAAGTAAGAAAGTCACTGTTTTATCTTTAATTCTCTCTTCAATGGAGTTTGTTGCCTACTTCGACACTTGAGACACAATCACGTGACTACATGGTAGTCAGCTGACTCAAAGCTTCTAGCAAGGGGTTAGCGAAACAAAGTTGACGAAAACTCTGGACTAGCACGTGATGACACTGAAAACGATAGAAGTCACGTGTTTTTGTCAGGAGCCAATGAAAAAAAGGCACTCTCTTAAAAAAAAAAAACAATAAATTCCTACCTGCACAAATTGGCACTGCCAACACTAGGCCCAAACCCACAAACAAAGAGTACGTCAGATGTACAGCACACTCCTTCACGCCCCAATACACTGAAAAAGAATTCAGTTTTATCGTTGCTATAATTAACTCGCCAATAATGACAGAAAAAATGATGAAATAAGTTGCAGCATATTTTGATAACAGTTTTAAAATGGTTGACCTCTTTTTGTGATAATTCTCTCCCTTGGTACCTTCAATTCAATATTATTGTAAATTTTAATGAAGCTCAAAGCAGGCTATATATTATATATGAAAACAAAACAACTTAATATAAACTATTAGCAAATATATATATATATATATATATATATATATATATATATATATATATATATATCATCATCATCGAGTGCCTTCTCCGCAACGAAGGTTGGCTACCATGGATCGCCATTCTACTCTGTTTCTTGCTTTGATGGTGCAGGCTGTCATAGATTGACTTGTCCATCTATTGATGTTACTCATCCATGTTAGTCTTGGTCTGCCTCTGCCTCTTTTACCTTGTATGTTTCCTTCCAATATTACTTTTAGTAGGCTGCTGTGTCTTTTAACATGCCCCCAAAAAATTCATTGAGAGAGAGAGAGAGAGTAACTAATTTACGCAGTTACAGTACAGCCAACTATAAAGGCATGATCTCAACCCCACTAGCGTGACGTTGTCAGCTTTGCAAGCAGGGAACACAGTACACGATAAAGTACGAGGTAAAGTACGAGACTTGAATCGGCGTCTTCGCACGCGAGTTTCCACCCATATGTGCTCGGCCGTCTATCCCGAAGTGTTCGAAGACTTCTGGATAGTGTTGCTTCAAGTATCGAAACTCACGCTGTGAGGCGGCATTCCTCCCTCGCCTTCCCAGAGTGTTACACTGGTACCCATTTCTGCCAACGGCCGGGTCGACCGCGGGGGTATTTTTTCCCCAACCGAAAGTACAACTCACACTGTTTCCAGCGGGAATCGAACACGGGTTGTCCGAACAGAGATAACCCAGTCGGGGTCAGTTATATATAGCTCCTAAAAGTGAACCATGACCAGTGGTGTCACACTACTGGTTTTGCGTTCAGGACTTTCTTACATTCGCTATGTCTGGAGTTTAATTAAATTCACATTCAAGTCAACAGACGATCCATGTGCCATCTTGAGAAAAAAAAACAAATTACGTCACAACAAAGTGGTTTCCACCAGCACAGACCAACTGAAGACCTGATTACCTACATACCACAGGAAAATGAGAATGCCCTACAAGAAAAGAAACACAGACTGACAGTGTGGGTCGACACGGAGAAGGTTTTTGATAGGGTATGGAGAGAAGGATTTTGATAGGGTATGGAGAGAAGGATTTTGGTAGGGTATGGAGAGAAGGCTTTTGATAGGGTTTGGAGAGAAGGATTTTGATAGGGTATGGAGAGAAGGATTTTGATAGGGTATGGAGAGAAGGATTTTGATAGGGTATGGAGAGAAGGATTTTGATAGGGTATGGAGAGAAGGATTTTGATAGGGTATGGAGAAAAGGATTTTGATAGGGTATGGAGAGAAGGATTTTGATAGGGTATGGAGAGAAGGTTTTTGATAGGGTATGGAGAGAAGGTTTTTGATAGGGTATGGAGAAAATTATTTTGATAGGGTATGGAGAAAATGATTTTGATAGGGTATGGAGAAAAGGATTTTGATAGGGTATGGAGAAAATGATTTTGATAGGGTATGGAGAAAAGGATTTTGATAGGGTATGGAGAAAATGATTTTGATAGGGTATGGAGAAAAAGATTTTGATAGGGTATGGAGAAAATGATTTTGATAGGGTATGGAGAGAAGGATTTTGATAGGGTATGGAGAGAAGGTTTTTGATAGGGTATGGAGAGAAGGATTTAGATAGGGTATGGAGAGAAGGATTTAGATAGGGTATGGAGAAAAGGATTTTGATAGGGTATGGAGAGAAGGATTTTGATAGGGTATGGAGAGAAGGTTTTTGATAGGGTATGGAGAGAAGGTTTTAGATATGGTATGGAGAGAAGGATTTTGATAGGGTATGGAGAAAAGGATTTTGATAGGGTATAGAGAGAAGGATTTTGATAGGGTATGGAGAGAAGGATTTTGATAGGGTATGGAGAAAAGGATTTTGATAGGGTATGGAGAAAATGATTTTGATAGGGTATGGAGAAAATGATTTTGATAGGGTATGGAGAAAAGGATTTTGATAGGGTATGGAGAAAAGGATTTTGACAGGGTATGGAGAAAATGATTTTGATAGGGTATGGAGAAAATGATTTTGATAGGGTATGGAGAAAAGTTGTTGGAGGACAACAACTAGAAAATACAATAAATATAGAAGATCATTGGAAACAGGTAAAAAATATATGGAAAGAGACATGCGAAGAAACACTGGGGAAAAGAGAACGCCAGAATAAGGCATGGATGACAGCAGAGACCCTGGATAAAATTAAAGAAAGAAAGAACAAGAAAGCAGACATAAATAAAAGCAAAACAAGAAGTAATAAAGCCAAGACACAGGAAGCTTACACAGAGGTGAACAAAGAAGTGAGAAGATGCATTAAAAGGGATAAGAGGAAATATATAGATGAATTAGCTAAAGAGGCAGAAGAAGCAGCAAATAAAGGGAATATGAAAGAACTGTACAACAGCACAAAGAAATTAGGTGGAAAATACAAACAGATCAACGCCTTTATCAAAGATAAGAAAGGAAATCTGCTTAGTAATATAAAGGAACAAATGGAGAGATGGAAGGAGCACTTTGAAGAACTTTTGAACAGACCTGGCTCAAATAATCCTCCAGATATACTACCAGCAGAAGAAGAATTACACGTTAACTGCGGAAAACCAAGCAAAGAAGAAATAATGAAAGCCATCAAACTGTTAAAAGATGGTAAAGCCACAGGACCAGATGAAATTCCTTCGGAAGCCATCAAAGCAGATATTATCACCTCTACCAAGATGTTACATAATCTATTGGATAAAATTTGGGAGAGGGAAGAAATACCTAAAGACTGGAGAGAAGGTTATATGATCAAACTACCAAAGAAAGGAAGTTTACAGGAGTGCACAAATTATAGGGGAATTATGCTACTATCAGTGCCAGGAAAAATATTAGGCAGAATCATTCTGGAGAGACTAAAAGAGGCTATAGAGAAACACTTGAGAGATGAACAAGCAGGTTTTAGGAAGAACAGATCATGTGCTGATCAAATAACTACTCTACGTATAATAGTTGAACAAAGTTTAGAACTAAAATCCCCACTTTATATTGGATTCATAGATTACGAAAAGGCATTTGATAGTTTAGACAGAAGAATGCTTTGGAAGTTGCTGAGTCATTATGGAATCCCCATAAAGTTTATTAACCTGATAAAAACAATGTATGAAGGAACAAAATGTAGTGTGGTGCATGAAGGACAGCTTACAGAAGCATTTGAAATAAGAACAGGAGTAAGGCAAGGATGCCTTCTGTCTCCATTTCTCTTTCTACTGGCCATAGATTGGATTATGAAAATAACTCAAAACAACAGAAATGGGATCCAGTGGTCACTGACCAAACAACTTGATGATTTAGACTTTGCTGATGACATAGCTCTCCTATCACACAGCCACCAACAGATGCAAGATAAAATGAGTATATTAGATGAGAGATCACAACAGCTAGGACTAAAGATTAATAGAGATAAGACCAACATTATGAGAATTAATGCAGTTGGCAATAACCAAATAAAACTAGGAGAAATACCTCTACTAGACGTACAATCTTATATATATCTGGGCAGTAATATAGATAAAGAGGGAGGAACAGAAAACGATACCAAAATAAGGATATCAAAAGCAAGAGGAGCTTTCATTGCACTGGGAAACATATGGAAATCCAAAGAAATTAGGCTAAATACAAAAATACAAATTTTCAACTCCAATGTTAAGTCGGTTCTATTATATGGCTGTGAAACATGGAGAATAACAAAATTGACAATCACGAAGGTACAGACTTTCATTAATGGATGCTTGCGCAGAATAAAGGGATGGAAATGGCAGGACAAAGTCACAAACGTGGAATTATGGAAATGTACCGGTCAAATACCAGTGGATAAAGAAATACAGCGAAGACGATGGCGATGGATAGGACACACACTACGGAAACCAACTGAGAGTATTACACAACAGGCCCTTTTTTGGAATCCCCAGGGGAAAAGACAAAGAGGAAGACCAAGGAATTCTTGGAGAAGACAGATTGAAGCAGAGATGAAGATGATGGGGAAGACATGGAATGATCTTAAAAGAATTGCAAAAAACAGAACGACTTGGAAAGTGTTTGTTGAAGACCTATGCTCCACTGGGAGCTAAAAGGTAGAAGAATGGAGAAAAGGATTTTGATAGGGTATAGAGAAAAGGATTAAAGAACAAGTATCTCAGACTTGGTATCTGAGGTCGTGAATTTAACTGGATATCTCAATACCTACATGACAGAACAGCTAGAGTACAAGTTCAAGAACAACTAAGTAAGAAAACCAAAATTGAACAAGGTGTTCCACAAGGCGGAGTACTATCCTCAACACATTTTCTAATATTCATAAACGACATTGGGTGTCCGGTTAGCGCAATCGATAGGCGGTTGGCTTACCACGGCAACAGCCGGGGTTGGTAATCCTGGCGAGGACACCTGGATTTTACTAATTCCCTAAAAATTAGTAGGAGCCGCGATAGCTCAGTGGTTAGTGAACTGGACTACTACGGACAAGGGGTAGGGTTCGATCCCAACCGACGGCTCCGGGTTCACCCAGCCTTAAATGGGTACCGGATTTTTTCTGGGAAAGTAAAAGCAGCACGGGCGTAATACCGACCACATTACCCCAAAAATCATGTGCTGAAGGTCTGTAAAATATAGGGTCACTAACACCATATTTCCCTATACGCCACTTGGCGTGACGGGGGGTACTTTACTTTACTTTTTATAAACGACATTGTAGATGATATTCCACCCAGAATCCACTTTGCAATGTACGCAGACGACCCGGCGATGTGGACACGAGAAGAATCTATGTCACTGGCCAGCTCCAGAATGCAAGATGCCCTAGTAACATTTGAAAAATGGACGAACACCTTGCTGCTACCCATTCATGAAAAAAAAAAAACAACTACATACACAGTTTTCAGCCTATCATGAAACACACTCTCTACAAAATTGAAGATAAAAGACCATACACTTCCTATTCACTAAAAGCCAACATATCTTGGCGTCACCATGGATCGCAGAATGACATAGATAAATCAGATAGACAAAGCAAACAAAAGAGCCAGAAAACGAACAGATATTATGAAGAAATTGGTAGGAACGGACTGGGGAGCAGACAGCAATATCTTGAAACGACTATATATATATATGAAGAGGAAGACCAGTCCTAGAGTATGGGGTCACTGCCTGCGCTACAGCTTCCAAATCACAGCTTAGAGAAGTTAACAGAACACAAAACCAGGCTGCCCGTATCATCACTGGTGCTATGAAATCCACACTATAGAGATTCTAGAAACAGTAACAGGCCTATAACCTTTGTAAGATGGACGGAAATCTAAAGTAATGCAACAAGCGGAGAAATACAAAAGGCTCCCTAACCAAAGAATAACTGGTTTTGGAAAAGGAAGACTAAAGAGGAGCAACTTCACGACAATCTCCAAAGAACTGACAACTAGCGATCCAGTACTGTCCCAAACAATGCTAAAACACATACGCCTGCCCAGTGTGATTCCCAAAGGAAATATAAAATGCCAGAACTTAAGGAAGACATAATAGGAATCATGAAACAAATTAATTCAAACAGACACGGAGAGAAAGCACATAGCAGAAAAACACATAGATGACAAATATCCATTGGAGCTATTGAGTTATTTGCGGGTCATCATCATTGCACTCCGAACATGTTCATTGGTGCTCAGATCCCCTCCTCAACAATTCCCTCAGTGTCCAGCGACCGACGACTCCAGTTCTATGTTGGTTGATAAGTCTTCTTACACGGCCACCAAGTGTCTCATCTCTGGCTGTGCCCATCTTGAACTCCCATTACTATCATCCGAAGAAGTGACGTGGATCTGTGTTTGTCGAAGTCCTGTGCTCTTCCCACATCTCGAAGGGCATTGATGATGTCCACCCGATCCATTGGTTGCCCGTCCTCAACGACAGCGCAGCTAGCCAATCTGTCCGCTCTTTCATTTCCCCGTACTCCCGCATGTCCAGGGACATAGACAAAGGTGACCTTACGTATTTTGAACTTCAGCAATGACCCTACCCATTGCATGCGTAGACGGCCTGCCTCCACTTTTTTTTTATCATGCACATCGAATCACTCAGTAGACATGCACAATATTCACTGGACTTCCGGTACCTGTCAAACATATACACAAATTGTCAAACATATACACAAATTGCTCTGCTACAAACACTACCGGAAATGGAGGATAAAGTGTGTTCTTGAAACTGAATAACCTGGAAGAAGTTACCAAGTCAATAGCTATTAGGAGCTTCTCAAACAACTATAGAGCAGAAACTGAAGCCCTCGAAGACGCTGCAAAACTGGTTATTCAACTTAAAAATAATGTGCACAAGAAATTGGTGATATAGACAAACGCAATGCCTTCTCTTTCCTTTCACTCTCCATCTCTCCCCCTGTCTCTATCTCTCCATCACTCCCCTCTCATTCTCCATTTCTCCCCTCATTCTCCATCACTCCCCTCATTCTCCATCTATCCCCTGAATCTCCATCTCTCCTCTCATTCTCCATCTCTCCTCTCATTCTCCATCACTCTCCTCTCATTCTCCATCTCTCCCCTCATTCTCCATCTCTCCCCTCATTCTCCATCTCTCCCCTCATTCTCCATCTCTCCCCTCATTCTCCATCACTCCCCTCATTCTCCATCACTCCCCTCATTCTCCATCACTACCCTCTCATTCTCCATCTTTCCCCTCATTCTCTATATTTCCCATCATTCTCCATCACTCCCCTCTAATTCTCCATCTCTCCCCTCATTCTCTATATCTCCCCTCATTCTCCATCACTCCCCTCTAATTCTCCATCTCTCCCCTCATTCTCTATATCGCCCCTCATTCTCCATCTCTCCCCTCATTCTCTATATCTCCCCTCATTCTCCATCACTCCCCTCTCATTCTCCATCTCTCCCCTCATTCTCTATATTTCCCATCATTCTCCATCACTCCCCTCTCATTCTCCATCTCTCCCCTCATTCTCTATATCTCCCCTCATTCTCCATCACTCCCCTCTCATTCTCCATCTCTCCCCTCATTCTCCATCTCTCCCCTCATTCTCCATCACTCCCCTCTCATTCTCCATCTCTCCCCTCATTCTCTATCTCTTACCTTCTCCCCTCTCCCACCTTACCCTACCCCCTACCAACGGAAAACACATAAACAAGACTTACCACTGACCAAGACTGCACTTGCCACGATCTGCCCCCACGGAGCCTGTTCCCAAACGATTGACTCAGACATCATCAAGTAGAGAACAAGCCAAACAGGCCACAACAACAGCATGGACACCAGGCCTGCCGTGTGGGAACAGCTCAATTAAAATTGTTCTGGTTAAGGTGGCTTAGGCGGGAGGGGGGGGGGGCTAAACAGACACTAAAAATATGGAGGAACAAAAACAGAGAACGTTCTACAATCCACTTTTTGAAATAGAGAAATAGAACATTCCACTACCTACTTTTTGAAATAGAGAAATAGAACATTCCACTACCTACTTTTTGAAATAGAGAAAGAGAACATTCCAATATCCACTTTTTGAAATAAAGACAGAGAACATTCCACTACCCACTTTTTGAAACAGAGAAAGAGAAGATAATATAATATAATCCACTTGTAGAAATAGTGGAATAGAGAAAGTGAAAAGGATATAATCCAGTTGTAGAGATAAATATAAAGAGAAAAAAATATAATCCGATTGTAGAAATAAATAGAGATAGAGAAAAGAATAAAATTCGAGTGTAAAAATATAACAATATAGATTTAAAAAAAAAAAGATAGACACATAGAGATAAAGAAGGAATATAATGCCAAGTTAAAAATGGTCAAATGAATAAATGAGGAAGAGAGAGAGAGAGAGAGAGAGAGAGAGAGAGAGAGAAAGAGAGAGACGGAGAAAATATAAACCCTCTGTAAAAGTATTGAAGAAGAAATAATTGAAAATAATAACCTGGGTTCAAGAAAATGGGAAAACACGATTGATGGAATATAATCCACAGGTAAAAATAGTGTGATAACAAACAGGAAGGAATATGATCCCTTGATTACAATCGTGGACAGAGGAGAGAATATTCTTCATCATCAAGTATAGGGTTGCCATCCGTCCCGCTTTTTCCGGATTGTCCCACTTTTTCATCAAAAATTAATTGTTCCGCCTAAGGGTCTGGGGGACAGCAATTTGTCCCGCTTTTTAATCCAGCCAAATTTTTCACCTACAAATTTTAATATTTTCTTAAATTATTTATTATTGGTTTGAGTTTTGTTACAAAATGAAGCTTCTTAGTCCGAAACGTCTATTTGTAGAGTCCTGCGCTATCGCTGTTTAATAATAAAGTTTGTAGATACAACTCATAAATACTCATTTGAGAATATCCAGCACAAAATTGTTAGTGCGGAAGGCGGTATTATTTAAAAATTTACAAAAGATGACGTCTTCGGCTTCGTCTTACTCTTAGGCGACTCTTAGCCGAGGCGCTGAGCCTTACTCTACCCATCTTTGAATTAGAACTTTGTAAAAATGGAGATAGATGGAATAGTAAATCATGTCTGATTAGAAATGGAGAAATGGACGTTTTTCTTAAGACAATGTAAATGTGCGGATCAGTATTCCCAGTTATTACATTTATGTGAATTCATCTTCAGCGTTCCAGGACACAATGCTAATGTGGAAAGAATATTTTCTTTAATGAATGTGCAGTGGACAGATGAACGAAATCGGTTGCACGTAGCAACTGTTGAAGCAATAATGAAATGTGTGTTTAATTATAAACTTAGCTGCACCGAGTTTTATGACTACGTAATCCAGCGACAAGATCTTCTCACTCAGAGTCTGAAGTCAGACAAATATGAGATGCAGCCGACACCGACTTAAGAAGCTGGAAATCAAGGTAAACATTTTTTTTATTAATTAAAAAAATTACTGGTACATGTATTAGAATTATAATGTAATAATAATTAGTCTATGTGTGTGCTATCTCTGACTTTTCCTATGGCTATTATGCTTTACATGATGTGTCCCGCTTTCGCGTCTAAAAAAGTACCATTTGACCCGCTTTCTGCTTCGAAGGTTCTGGCAACCCTAATCAAGTACCATGTCTGCTGGCGTAGGTGATCATGTCTCTCCACAACTTTCGATCTCGACAGTTATTTATCATTTCTGTTGTTGACCTTCTTCCAAGCCATGCTCTTAAGCTGTCTGGTATCGTTTCTATTTGCTTCCCTCTATCTCTTCGTCCATCAATTTTCTCAGTTGTCACAATATATCCCAGCTGTTCCCTTCTCAGGGCCAAAAAAATTGATGATTTTTTCTTCCTAATATTAGAAATTAACTCTCTCTTTGCTTTGGCCTCTTTCAGAACGTTTTCATTATTCTTCTTAGCTGTCCATGGTATTCTGAACATTATTCTGTAAAACCACATTTCTACAGCCTCTATTGATTTTCCTGTTTGTGGTCCTGTTGTCCATTATTCACATCCACATATTAAGACTGGCTGTACATAATATTTAAGAACTCTTGTTCTTGTTTCTATTGTCGAAAATTGATTGCACAGTATCTTCCTCATTTTTTTTCGAAAGCTGCTTTTGTCTGAGCCATTCTGCATCTCACCTCTGTTGTACATCTACCATCTGAGGTTAACAATGTTCCCAGATATTTAAATTCATTTACTTTTGTTATTCTTAGATCTTCACGTAAGCGTTTATGCCTTCTAAAATTTTGATTATTTTAGATAGGTGCTTTACTTGGTCAAATGCTTTGGTGAGAGAATATTAGAAACATAAAAAGTATTAGAAAAAAATTCTGGGAGGAAATATTTTAAATTGAGGGAGGAAACAATACGCAAAATGGAAATAATAAAATTGGAATATTTCCCGAGGAGAGATTAGAGGAATTAATAAAAGGATAAGTATTTTTTTTTGTAATAGGCAACTATACTTTCGGCTTTTAAAAATAAATTATAGGATCTGCTGATGGTGTGGTCAGGTGAGGGAGAATGTTCTAAGGAAACCGGAGAATGTTCTAAGGAGAAAGGAGAATGTTATAAGAGGACCTGATAATGGTCCAAAGAGACAGGAGAATGTTCTAAGGAGAGCAGATAATGTTCTAAGGGGACATGGTAATGTTCTAAGGAAACCAGAGATTGTTCTAAAGAAGATAATGTTCCAATGAGAGAGGATAATGTTATAAGGAGACCAGATAATGTTATAAGGAGACCAGATAATGTTCTAAGGAAACCAGAGAATGTTATAAGGAGAACAAAGAATGTTCTAAGGAAACCAGAGATTGTTCTAAAGAGACCAGATAATGTTCCAATGAGACAGGATAATGTTCCAATGAGACAGGAGAATGTTATAAGGAGAACAGAAAATGTTCTAAAGGGAAACCAGAGAATGTCCCAAGGAGACAGGAAATTGTTCTAAGGATACCGGAGAAATTTCTTAGGAAACCATAGAACGTTCTAAAGAAATCAGAGCATAGTTACAAGGAGACAGGAGAAAGTTCAAGGAGATCGGATAATGTTATAAGGAGAACATAATGTCCTAAGGAAACCAGAGAATGTCCCAAGGAGACAAGATAATGTTTTAAGGATACCGGAGAAATTTCTTAGGAAACCAGAGAATGTTCTTAGGAAATCAGAGCATAGTTACAAGGAGACAGTAGAATGCTCCGGTGAATAGGTAATACATGTGTTTGTTTAATCCACCGATAGAAAATAAGACTCATTTAACTTCGCCACACCAACAACGGAGGGAGCCGCGATAGCTCAGCGGTTAGTGATCTGAACTACAAAGGACAAGAGGAAGGGTTCGATCCCAACCGACGGGGTCCGGTTCACCCAGTCTTTAATGGGTACCAGATTTTTTTTTCTGGGAAAGTAAAGCGGCACGGGCGTAATACCGACCACATTACACCAAAAATCATGCGCTGAAGGTCTGTAAAATTTATGGTTACTAACACCATATTCCTTATAAGTCACTTGGCGTGACGGGGGTACTTTTACTTTATTTTATTTGTGAACGTGAATGATGCACATAACAAACACATTGACTGATTTGTCCAATGTGAAATGGTGATCTGATCACTGATCGATTTGTTCACCCCATAATGGTGGTGATCTGATGATTAATTGATTTATTCAACCTGTAATGGTAGAATGTACAACTGAAATAAGCAAAAGAATAGGTATGGCAAAAAGTAATTTTAAAGTGGTGAAAAGTATACTAACAACAAAACAAATAACACACCAGGGCTAAAACTAAGAATAACAAAATGTTGTGTCTTCTCAATATTACTGTATGGTGCAGAAACAGGGACATTAGACAAGAAAATAGAACAGAGAATTGAAGCCTTTGATATGTGGATAAATAGAAGAATAGGTAGAATTGGATGGAAGGAAAAGAAAACAAAAGATGAAGTCTTAAAACAACTAAAAATGAAGAGAGAACTACTAAACACAAATCAAACAAGATAAATGAAATTTTTGGGGCATGTTAAAAGACACAACATCCTACTAAAAGTAATCTTGGAGGGGAAAATATAAGGTAAAAGAGGCAGAGGCAGACCAAGACTAACATGAACGAGTAACATCAAAAGATGTTAACCAGCCTATGACAACCTGCACCATCAAAGCAAGAGACAGAGCAGAATGGCACTCCATGGTAGCCAACCTTCGATGCGGAGATGGCACTCAATGATGAATGGTAGTGATCTGATAATTAATGGATATGCTTAACCCATAATGGTGGTGATCTGATAATTAATAGATTTGCTTAACCCATAATGGTGGTGATCTGATAATTAATAGATTTGCTTAACCCATAATGGTGGTGATCTGATAATTAATAGATTTGCTTAACCCATAATGGTGGTGATCTGATAATTAATGGATTTGCTTAACCCATAATGGTGGTGATCTGATAATTAATGGATTTGCTTAACCCATAATGGTGGTGATTTAATTTTTCCTGATTTTTCTGCAAGGCATCTTCTGCTGTTTATATTCAGAGTTATCTCCTTTAGTAAAACATCGTTCCATACTGACAATTTTCTCCTACCACTGTTTTTATTTTCGTTATTTTATAGATTAACCTTGAGATAATAATAATAATGATCCGCCATGATTTTCTTGCTCCTCTTAAGTGGATTTATCAGTTTACTTTCTCCGGGGAGGTGAAGAACAGTGATGGCCGTGGATTTCATACCTTGATTTAATATGTCCTCTTACTTGTGTGTGAGTGTGTCAAGCGTGCGAGTTTATAGTAATGTGTGTGTGCGTGTGTTTATTTGAGCGTGTACGTGTATGTTTATTTGAGCGTGTACATGTGTGCGTGTTTTGGCATGTTTCTGTGCTTGCACTTACACCCTTCCTACCTACAATAGAAATGAAAAAGGAAGCCTGAGCACTTGAAGCATCGCCAACAAACTTCTTGTACAAGACCTGCCAATATAAAGCAACAGCAAACAACAATATGACAACGTACAAGATTTTTAAAAAAAACAGGCAATTAAAAACATATTCAACAGTAAAAATTGAGCCTAAACTTACAGCCTCACCTTCTCCTTTTACCTTTCAGCTCCATGTGGAGCATAGGTCTACAACAAACACTTTCAGCTCCATGTGGAGCATAGGTCTACAACAAACACTTTCAGCTCCATGTGGAGCATAGGTCTACAATAAACACTTTCAGCTCCATGTGGAGCATAGGTCTACAATAAACACTTTCAGCTCCCTGTGGAGCATAGGTCTACAATAAACACTTTCAGCTCCCTGTGGAGCATAGGTCTACAATAAACACTTTCAGCTCCCTGTGGAGCATAGGTCTACAATAAATACTTTCAGCTCCCTGTGGAGCATAGGTCTACAATAAACACTTTCAGCTCCCTGTGGAGCATAGGTCTACAATAAACACTTTCAGCTCCCTGTGGAGCATAGGTCTACAACGAACACTTTCAGCTCCCCGTGGAGCATAGGTCTACAACAAACACTTTCAGCTCCCTGTGGAGCATAGGTCTACAACAAACACTTTCAGCTCCCTGTGGAGCATAGGTCTACAACAAACACTTTCAGCTCCCTGTGGAGCATATGTCTACAACAAACATTTTCAGCTCCCTGCGGAGCATAGGTATACAACAAACACTTTCAGCTCCCTGTAGAGCTTAGGTCTACAACAAACACTTTCAGCTCCCTGTGGAGTATAGGTCTTCAACAAACATTTTTAGCTTCCTGTGAAGCATAGGTCTTCAACAAACTCTTTAAACTCCCCGTGGATCATGCACCTATAACAACCACTTTCAACTCCATGTGGAGCATAGGTCTTCAACAAACACTTTCAGTTCCCTGTGGAGAATAGGTCTACAACAAACACTTTCAGCTCCCTCTGGAGCATAGACATATAACAAACAATTTCAACTCCCTGTGGAACATAGGTCTTCAACAAACATTTTCAGCTCCCTGTGAAGCTTAGGTCTTCAACAACCACTTTCAACTCCCTGTTGAGCATATGCCGACAACAAACACTTTCAGTTCCCTGTGGAGCATGTCTTCAACAAACACTTTCAGTTCCCTGTGGAGCATAGGTCTTCAACAAACACTTTCAGTTCCCTGTGGAGCATAGGTCTTCAACAAACACTTTCAGCTCCCTGTGGAGCATAGGTCTTCAACAAACACTTTCAGTTCCTTGTGGAGCATAGGTCTTCAACAAACACTTTCCAAGATGCTCTGTTTCTTGACACTCTAATAAGATCATTCCATTTCTTCCCCATCATCTTCATCGTTACTTCTACCTGTCTTCTCCATGAAACATTTTGGGCTTTCTCTTTGTCTCTTCCACTCAAAATTCCTAAATCTGCCTGTCGTGTAATACTCCCAGTTGACTTCCACAGTGGGTGTCCTTTCCGGCGACATCATTTTTGTTGTATTTCTTTGTCCACAGGTATTTGACTGGTACTTTCCCATAATTCCACGTTAGTGATTTTGTCCCGCCATTTCCATCCTTTGATTTTGCACAAGCATAAAGGTCTGTATCATCGTGATTATAATTTTTGTTGTTCTCCGTGTTTCATAACTTAAATAATAAAAAATGAAACCAACAACTTGCTTTATGATCTATCAGTGTCTTAGGACAAATAGAGGGAGACGTCATTACTTAATCATAAACTACAGAGACATACTTATTCCGCTGCATTCATCCAACGACGATGCTTTCATTTCCCGCCCTTAACTCTTTCCATACGGAAGCGTTTTATTATGTAACAAAAGAGATTCATGAGACTCAATTGTTCATGGTTTTAAGAATAAATCTACATATTTATATTTATCTAACATATAACATAAGGGAGCTCTTAAACACATCAGAAAGAAACAATCAACATTTTTCGGGCACATCATGAGAAGAGGAAAGTTGGAATACTTGGTTACAACTGGCAAAATAAAAGGAAAGAGAGATCGCGGACGAAAAAGAGAGAAAATATTGGATAGCTTGGTGTCATGGCATGGAAAACTGTCAACAACAGAACTGATACGACGCACTGTAGATAGAAGATTGTGGAGGGACATGATCACCTACGCCAACCGGTATGGCACATGATGATGAACATACAACATATTATTATTCATGAAGATTTATATAATTAAAGAAGGTATTAGATTTCACCAATATCAAGATGATACAAGACATGTAAAAAGAATATGGTTTGATGGCGGTTCACATTAATCAAATTGAGAGTGACGCACCATGCGGTGAAATATACGTAAAGAGTTAAAAGGATGTAGATTGGCGTAGGTGTTTTGTGTCGTTTCTTACAGCAGCCAATCATATCTGCGCCTAACGACCCAACACATTCGATTTCACCACGACATTTCTGAGTGCCGGGTTGCCGTCTCTCAAGGATCCTCACTCGCTAGACCAAATTAGTTTAGCCTATTTACAAGGCCACCGCAAAGGAGCGGCGTAGAATCTCGATCAATTATAGTTCCCTTATCTTAATGCAAGCAGTCAGCTTTGAGTCGTAAGTTCGTAGTACTAGGTCGATAAGTTGTCGATCAATTTATCAACCTTTCAGAAGATGCAACGGTTCTCCTGTTGCTAGATGAGGTATAACTTATACGGCTTAGCTTTCCTTATTGCTACATGAAGGATAACTTACGCAGCTTATCTTTCCTTATTGCTAGATGAGGTATAACTTATACGGCTTATCTTTCCTTATTGCTAGATGAAGGATAACTTACGCAGCTTATCTTTCCTTATTGCTAGATGAAGGATAACTTACGCAGCTTATCTTTCCTTATTGCTAGATGAAGGATAACTTACTCAGCTTATCTTTCCTTATTGCTAGATGAAGGATAACTTATACAGCTTATCTTTCCTTATTGCTAGATGAAGGATAACTTACTCAGCTTATCTTTCCTTATTGCTAGATGAAGGATAACTTACTCAGCTTATCTTTCCTTATTGCTAGATGAAGGATAACTTACTCAGCTTATCTTTCCTTATTGCTAGATGAAGGATAACTTACTCAGCTTATCTTTCCTTATTGCTAGATGAAGGATAACTTATACAGCTTATCTTTCCTTATTGCTAGATGAAGGATAACTTACTCAGCTTATCTTTCCTTATTGCTAGATGAAGGATAACTTACTCAGCTTATCTTTCCTTATTGCTAGATGAAGGATAACTTATACAGCTTATCTTTCCTTATTGCTAGATGAAGGATAACTTACTCAGCTTATCTTTCCTTATTGCTAGATGAAGGATAACTTACTCAGCTTATCTTTCCTTGTTGTAAACTTCAAGCTAGAATATTTGCGCCTTCTTCTGCGTATATTTTTCATGGCATTAAAATTACTTTTTGCCATACTTATAT